>JASANA010001696.1:0-26102 GCA_030248095.1 Ptycholaimellus sp. GST1_10 | reverse complement strand
TGTTTTATGTTGGTCTTGAGTTCAGTTACGTATTGCTTCAACAAAGCCCACCAGTAGGCTGAAAGCCTGGCCGAAGAGCATTTTTGCCTGAGAGTTCAGCAGGATAAAGGCGGTGGATTTAGATCAGGCAAGGCAGAATGGAATCAATGGAGGAGGCCAGGGAGGAAGAAGCTGGACGTGCGTCGTCCGTCTGCTCATCACCGGCCATGGGAGTCGGAACCTCGGAGCCTTCACCGCCAGGGACTTCACCACCAGCGGTTCCAGGTCCACTGGCACCCTTCCAGACCCACCCTTTCATACCTGCGGACAAGGCAAACAGGTGAATGGAAACGCTAAGTGATTCTTCTTTCCCTTTCCCAGGAAAAGGTTGGAGGCCGAGAAGGAGCCTTGGCCACCATAGTAGCAAGAGAGAGGAGGAGGATAGTAAGCCTCCTCATTGACCAGTGGGCTAAGGCGATACTCCAGAGGCAGAATGCCTGGCGGATAGTACATTGCCAGCAGAGCATATCATCTGCGTGCTAGCTGAGCATAGTTTGCGCTGAAATGGGAGGACGAGAGACTGGGGGGGAAGGGATGGGAGGCCTTTACCCATCGCCCTCCAAGTCATGAAAAGAGACTGGGACTTCAGCACGCGTGCCCAGCCCACCCGCCCCAGCACCAGTTCCAGCTGGAATTCCAACTCTGACAACTGTTCCGACCAGCGCCGCTGTCAAATCCCGAAGAATGCTCAACTTGACAACAGAATGGGCCAGTTACCCGGCTGATGCTATCACAGCGGTGCCGGTGAAAGTAATGCGGGGTCCAGGCGGAACGCAAACGAGGCTGCTCTAGACTGCCCAACTCTGATCGAAATTCATCCAAATGATAGAGCTTAAAATAATCCATTTTTTTCAAAATAATCAAAAGAAAATGAAAAATAAAAGATACGATTCCACGAGCAGCGAAATTATTGAAACCAATTCGCCGTCGCTCTTGATGAGAAGAACCCAAGCTTTCTGGCGGCAAATAAATATCATTTCCACCCATGCAAATTCCAAAGTTGTAAAAACTATATTGGGAGATAAAAATGAAACAAACAATGACAACCGCTGCTTGCGTAGTTTTTGCAAGTTTGCCCTGATTTTTGGGAGGTTTTTTGCATCTCCTGCAAAGCCATCTAACGCCCTGCTTCTACACACTTCTAGCTGCGTTTCCCATTCAATAACATTTCCGATATGTCCAACAAAGTCCTTGAAGAGCGGAAGCTTCCTGGGTAGGTAGGGAAAATTTGCACTTTCACAGACTAATCTGGCCATCACTTCCAGTTGGTTATCGCTGGGAAAGGCCTGGCGAATGTTAGCTTCAGCTTGCATCATCAGCAAATGTGCTGGTGGTACTTCCCAGGCTGAAAAAGTGCCGACGTCACCATGAGCCTGACTGCAGATCCGGACTGCCCGGATTCCTTCCGCCGCATCCCAATTGTCTCCTCTTCTAAGTTCGCTCAAAATGCCCAAAAGTGAAATATAGGCCTGACTAGCTGCGTAGTTAGTTCTGGCAATGAATAAAACCTTCGCCTCACTTTCTGCCACGAGGAGCTTCAGTTGCCTATAGAGGAGATAATTGCATGCACCTAGCAAGGCGGTGGCCGTCTTGCTCGCACCCGGTACACCGGGCACAAGCAAGAGTGAGTTTTGTGGTGTCTCTTCCAATCCTGCAAGAGCCATAGCTTTAATGACTCTTTCCTGGTCGGCCGTTGGAGTAGTGTCCTTAACTTTCAAGCAAGTAGGCATTGGCCCCAGCTCAGGCTCAGCTCCCCTTCCCTCCCAATGGAGGCTGACACAGCTTCTCAATATTTTGGAAGCGGAAGAGTTTCCTTGCATAATAGCTCCCGCATATCTGGTCTGATACTCCAGATATGGACTGTCTGCATCTGGGGCGTGCTGTAGGGAAATCTCAAACCTACAATCCTTCACTCCCTTCCCTTGTGAAAAAAGCTTCTCATGCAAGGGAATCAAAGAAGAGGCATCTAGCCAAATCCGGCCCTCCCATTCTCCTCCTCTTTCCTCCATTTTTGAAATCCTGCCCTTGACAGGTGTAGAGATCAGTGGGAAATGTAGTACGACGCTAAAAGCATCCTTCAGGTCATCTATATATTTGTCCTGGATTCTAACTTGAGCATGCTCCTCTCCATCTTCCTCCTGAATGAAACACAAGGCGGGAATTCTTCGTCTATGCTTCATTGTGGCCTCATTCTCAGCCAAGAAATCGAAGAGGGAAATAGCAAAATGGTTGATAAGAAAAAGTTTGTCCGAAATGTTCATTCTTGTTAGAACACTGGCAAATTGGGTGCCATGTCTAGTCCTTACCTGCGCATGTGGCAATGCTAGCCACCCTGCGAGCTGCTTGAAGGAGAGAGGTTTGAAAGACCTAATATGAAAAAGGCGCTCCTCTCCTGGGCCTACTTCCCTTTCATCCATTCGTAATATCAGGATGGGCAAGCCTTCTGATGGAATAGGGGCTAAGTCTGGTTCAAATTCCTCTGAGTGTTCGTCCAGTACTGCCCTCCCATTCAGTTTCTCTCTCTTCTCCTTTCCATCCACAAAACTCACAGCAATTTGGCCTCTGAGAGGAACATGAAGAGGAGGGGCGACCGATGGTGTTCTTTTCTCCATGGGTGTCTCAACTGAGCCTGCTATGAAGGCCGGGCAAAGATAAAAGCGGCCGGGCACCACCGGCAACACTACCTGCTCCGGCTCCCACCCACTCCTCTCATGCCACCAATTGAAACCTGTCACTTTTACCTCATCTCCCTCTGAAACAAGGAACTTGATGGGAACTCTTAGGGCAGTCAAAACTCCTGCCCTCCTATCCGTATGAGAGAAGGGAAGGGAATATTGGGGGGTAAAAGTGGAACCTGAGGAATGGAGTTGTACACTGCCGCCGGGTTGCTCGCTGGCCTTCAACAGCATTCGCCCATTCGGTAACAGCGCTCCTATCTTCATCGTCTTCCATACTCCTCTTTCTCCCATTCTCGCTTTTTCTTTTTTGTTTTTTCAATAACGAGGTCAAGCCTCGTGGGCATCCCAGGACGAAGCACTGGTAGCTCTAACCTTGATCATGGCCGGTGATAAATTAAAAGTAATTTTGTAATTTTGGAATTTCTTTTTGATAATTAAACTCCTTCGTCTTCGACTGTCTCCACATCCACCTCCTCCTCCTCCTTGGTTGTAGGCACAGGCCGGCAGTTAGTTGAGGATGACCAATCTAAAGATGTACTATCGATGACCATCTGCAACCTGTTCATTTGCTTGGCCAAATAGATGGCCAGCCTGTAACTCTTTTCCCACGCCGCTATTAAAGCTGGCAGAGTGGGGAGGTTAGATGACAGAACCACGATGTTCATTTTGTCTTTCCCTTGAGCTGCCATTAACCTCAAACCCTCCTCTACCTCTCCTTCCTCGCCTGACAGTGGCTTGAGGGAGATTGGTGCATACTCACGCCGAAAATGGATTGGAACATACCCTTGGACGAAGTGGATTTTGCTGGAGAAGGGTATGAAGAGGATGGGTTTGGGGCCCAGAACTAGCCCAGGGTAAGTGGCGTCCGGTAACGATGCCCTAAAGGTGCCGTCCTTGTCGGCCTTGGTGGACAACTTGATCTGCGCCAGCGGTTTCTTCCGCCACCAACTGCTTACTGCCTCCTTCACTACCCTCGCCTCCTCATAGGCTGCATTGGCGAGAGTATCGATAGCTGCCTTCTCTGTGGGGAAGTGGATGGATTCGGGGTAGGTGAGGCGGTTGATGTTCACTCCCGGCGCCGTTCTCCATGCCTCCAGCAAAGGCACCTCCTTTCCTCCCCAGTTGATGCGGTAATCATCTAAACTCTGGAGGCCACTGGCAGTGAAGGTGGAGGTTTGGTTGGTGAGTCTCACCGTACTCAGCAAAACCACAGTGCCATGCGTCGGTCCTTTTCCTTCCTCCCATTCCCCTCTCTCCCACGCCTTCTCCCATTCAGCAGCCGTCGCAGTGGCATATCCACACTGCGTCATTGGCTCAAATTTTCCTTCCCCTATCTTCCACACCCTGGTGGAGATGAAGGCAAAGCGGAAGCGAAGGTGTGGAGGAAGTGGGGGAGCCGTGACTCTCAACCAATCCCCCTTTGGCCCGGGGGCCCCCAGCAAGTCCTCTACTACTGCCAGCACTCCGTGAAACCGCTCGCAAGTGGGGGATTGAATCAAAGCGGGAGTCCACTCCTCATTCTCATCTATCTCCAATCCTATGCAAGTGACCACGTCTCCTGGCGATAGAGTCATGTCAGGTTCTAGATAAAGAGACTCAAAGAGGCGCCGTCGGGTAAGCACTGCACAGGTCCTGTACTGGGTGTGTGAAGAAATGTAGCCTGTCTTGCCTAGGCGATCTAGGAGTGGATTGAGGGTGGAGTTGGGTGGAAGGTAAGTGATCCTAATCCTCACATCGCCTACTCCCTTCACCTCTTCCACTTTGGCAGTGAACATGCCAGATTGCAATGCACTCCGTAGGGCGGAGCCGTAGGTGGGCCTTTTTCCAGAGCTATTCTCACTCACAAACTCCTCCCAGTCCTTATAGCCCAGCACGCCAACTTCGTTTAGTACATCCTCATAATCTACCTCGGCAGCGATGATGGGATCAGGTTGGAGTGCAAGTAGGGCTAACTCTTGTTGGGAGATTGGGTTTTGAGCGATGGATGCCGCAGGATTGGGGAAGCGAGCCTTGACCTTTGCTGTTGAGTTCTTCAGGTATTTCTCCAGCTCATCCATTTTCCTTGCTTTCGCCATCCTCCTTCCACTTTTATAGGGGCTGGCTCAGTAATGTTCTCACACCTGTCTTTGAACAGATGAAGAGGAGACTTCATGTACCAGTTTCCGCTTGATGCGACAAGCGTTGCTTGTTCAGGCCTCCAGGCTCCTTTAATAGGCCAGCTTCGCCTCCGGCATATTGATCCCAAATGTCCAAGACAATGGTGAACACCTGGCCCGAATGGAAGGTGCAGTTGGACGGTAATCTGGTGGTGACGGCTGGCGAGGCTGCGCTGCGGAGCAAGCGAGCCGGGATTCTTGTGATGGACGAGCAGGGAGCTTCAGTGGATGTCAATCAACTGGAAGCCAGCGTTGGCTATCCTATTGTCCTCAGCTACCTGCCTCAGGGTCGCCTTGCTCAACTTCCCTTCATCCTTCGATCTTTGCTGAGCCAGGTAAGCTTTATTTTCTTTTCCATTTGCCTAATTTATGTTTTTTCTTGCTTGTTCTTGTTTATTTTTATATTTTTGAATTTTCTGAAAAATAAATGGTTTTGGAAAAAGAATTTTGGAAAAATTGCACGCGTTTCACGGGGTCCAATTGTCCTTGGCGTGGAAGTCCCAACCCGTAGCCTAGCATCTTTTTGTGAGTTAATACAAAAATGTTTTGCTACTTTGATGCTGGCCGCGCAATTATTGGTGACAGCCAACAGGGATTTTTCAGAGTGGTCGATTGGAGTATTTTCATATTGGAATTTGCATGGGTGGAAATGATATTTATTTGCCGCCAGAAAGCTTGGGTTCTTCTCATCAAGAGCGACGGCGAATTGGTTTCAATAATTTCGCTGCTCGTGGAATCGTATCTTTTATTTTTCATTTTCTTTTGATTATTTTGAAAAAAATGGATTATTTTAAGCTCTATCATTTGGATGAATTTCGATCAGAGTTGGGCAGTCTAGAGCAGCCTCGGTTCACTTTCCTGTTACCTGGACCCCGCATTACTTTCACCGGCACTCGCTGTGATAGCATCAGCCGGGTAACTGGCCCATTCTGTTGTCAAGTTGAGCATTCTTCAGTGTTTGACAGCGGCGCTGGTCGGAACAGTTGTCAGAGTTGGAATTCCAGCTGGAACTGGTGCTGGGGCGGGTGGGCTGGGCACGCGTGCTGAAGTCCCCAGTCTCTTTTCATGACTTGGAGGGCGATGGGGTAAAGGCCTCCCATCCTTTCTTCCCCCAGTCTTGTTCTTTCATTTCAGCGCACTCTACGCCCAGCTAGCACGCAGATGATGGCTCTGCTGGCAATGTACTATCCGCCAGGCATTCTGCCTCTGGAGTATCGCCTTAGCCCACTGGTCAATGAGGAGGCTTACTATCCTCCTCCTCTCTCTTGCTACTATGGTGGCCAAGGCTCCTTCTCGGCCTCCAACCTTTTCCTGGAAGGCAAAGAAGAATCACTTAGCGTTTCCATTCACCTGTTTGCCTGTCCGCAGGTATGAAAGGGTGGGTTGTAGGGTGCCAGTGGACCTGGAACCGCTGGTGGTGAAGTCCCTGGCGGTGAAGGCTCCGAGGTTCCGACTCCCATGGCCGGTGATGAGCAGACGAACGACGCACGTCCAGCTTCTTCCTCCCTGGCCTCCTCCATCATTCCATCTGCCCCGCCTACTCAATCCACCGCCTTTATCCTGCTGAACTCTCAGGCAAAAATGCTCTTCGGCCAGGCTTTCAGCCTACTGGTGGGCTTTGTTGATTTGAATTTATTTTCTAATTTTTCTTTTGTTTCTAGGTGTCCCCAGGGATGAGTCAACTGGGTATTCAGCTCAGTTTGACAGTTCCTGGGCGGACATTCAGCAGCGAGGGAATGGGGTTGACGATGGATGAGGCGGCTGAGAAAGCAGCCATTGTGTTTTGGCTCAGCGTGTTGAACACGGGTAGCTGGGCGGATTGGGGGCTGTCAGGATCAACACGCTCTGAAGCGCGCTCTGCCCTGCTCTCCCAGCTACTCCCCCAGATTCATGCCTCCTTCTAGTGTCTCAGGGCTCTCCTTCCCCCTCCCTTTCCTTTCCCTTCCTCCCCCACCATATGTGGCTGGGGAGGAGAGGGGGGGAAGGCAACGCTTGATGACTGCATGAGTCCTCTTTGAGGCCCCGCCTTCCTACCGCATCTGGTGGTGGCTCCTGCCCCCCCCCTTTCCTTCCCTCTGATTCAGCTGCAGTCCCTTCCCATCCTTTGGTGTCTCTGGGTGGAATAAAGAGGATGGAGGAGTTGGTGGAAATGAACCCTAGTCCGTATGAGGTGAGGCTGAACTTTGCCAAAATCCTGGGCCACGAGGATGGCAAGCAAGCTGCCGGCTTCACGCTAACCACCCACAGAGGCGAAGTCCAAGTGCGACGCGGTGCACGGGCGAAGCAGGACATGGAGGCAGTGGTCCTCTTCTGCTCCAGCTCCCTGGCCAGCATCAGCCCGGAGCTGCTGGAGGAGAGGGTGGAGTGCGGCGTGGTGATGGTCATCTGGAACTGTGACACCTACTGCGAGCTGATCCACCCCGTCGACAGTATTCTCTCCATCCTGGTTTTGCCTCCCTCCTTCTTTCTTCTGCCTACCTCGCATCTGGGGCTCCTGTTTGTAGCGCTACGGGGGCACCATCATTTGGCCCATTCAGTTTGTGGTGAATGTGGGAGGAGGATCCCTGTTCCAGCAGACGGTGCCAGGGCCTCCACGCATCCTTGCCGAGCTCCGCCAACAGGTCTTTTCTTCTTATCCTATCTCCCCTTTCCATCGCTAGGAAGGAGGAGAAGGGGTGGATTGCAGTTTGCTGCCTTTCTGTACATGAAGACGCTGTTTCCGGGTAGCTCATTGGTGGTGGCGCCGCCTCTGCTTCGCCGTCGCTTCCTCGACTGTCCCGCGGTCCCCTCTTCATTCACCTCAATTCCAGCCTTGATCTTCCTCTTTAGGCTTCCTGGAGCACGATGTGGTACGTGGCGCAGCTCTACCAGGAGACTCTGCTGCCTGCTAACAGCGCCTCTTTTGGCCTCTACTACCATGAGCCATTTGGAGGGCTGCCCTGCATGGGGCGTGAAGGGGTTGGCTTATTGGTAGGGGGCGGTAAAATTCTTCATTGCATGCTGCAATGTGCAGGGTCTGCTGGTGACGGAGGAAGTGTTGGGGTGGGTGACGAGCATCATGATGCGGCAGCCTGCCCCCACGCATCGCTTCAGTGCTCCCTTCCTCCGCGCCTGCCTGCCTGATGTTCCTATCCTCTTCATTTCCTCTCTCCTTTTTCACCACTCAATTGTCCTTGCAGCCTCCTGGCCGGCGAGACTGGCTGAACCCAGAAGGGGGTGAGTCGGAGGTGGAGTGGGCGGCCAGATTGTCGGTGCGGCATGCGGTGTATGGAACGGCCGTGGTGAAGCAGCTGCCTGTACTGCAGGCTCGGCCTCGCGCCTGGCCTCAGCTCCATCCTGACAACCTCTGTTGCTTCATTTTCCCCTTTTTCTTTCGCTCTCTATTAATTGGGGTTGCAGACGCTTCAGCCGTCTATGACTTTGCCCGCTCCAAGGACATTCCAGAGGATCCCATCAATGTCCAGCCTCGCGTCTTCGACCCCAACATCCCCAAACCTCCAGGTATGCCTGCTTGAGGGGGTCTGTATTGGAGGAGGGGTGTGAGAGGAGGAGGGTTATGAGTATGGGTTTGATTGCAGTGCCGGCGTATCGCATGTGGGAGCTGCGAGGCTGCCCCCTGGACTCCTTCTTCCGAGGCCCCCGCGCCCCTCTGCCCATTGCTCCTGTCAACGGCGTCTGGGCACAGCAGTTCCCTCCAGACACCCGCTTCTGCTGCACCGCTGAAAGCTGGCCGCCGGGGTTGGCCTCCACCCGGACGTATCGACGGCGGGCCTTGGGACTGGATGTGGGGATGGCGGCAGCTGTGGGGCGGGACCGGAAGGTGCGGAAGCGGGCGCGGGAGACGCGGGCGGCCCAGAATCGTCGCCTGCGCGGGGAGTCTCCAACCGTGGCGGACGAGGAGGGGAGTGGGGCGGAGGCGGGCCCGGAGGAGCTGAGTCTGGCGGAGGAGGAGCCCTTCCCAGTGCCTGCTCGCCCCCGCCGAGGTCGCCGTCTGCAGAAGAAAGTCAGCGCTCCCTCTGCAGCCGCTCCAGATGGCCTTGCCTCTCCCAGTTCCTCTCCCCTTTCTTCTCTCCTTTTTCTTTTCTTGATGTAAATTGGCTTTCCAGCAGTGGTGCCTCGCTCAAGGGCTACGGAGGAGCTCTGCGAGACAGACGAAGCTGTGGATGAAGAGCAGACGGGTGCTGGTGGTGGAGAGGAGGAGGCGGGCACTGGGGGTGGTGACCAGACGGGCGCTGGGGCAGCGGCGGCTGGGGTGGTGTCGGGAGGCAGTGGGGCGACTGCTGCTTTCTACAATGCCTACACTCCCTACATGCTGGCCCCTCCGACCCCCATCAACCCCGTCTACCCCTTCCAACCCGGCAGCTTCCGCTACGCCACTGCTCAGACTCCTGTTCCACAAAACTTCTTCGGTTGCCTTCTCTTTTGTCCCATGGATGGCCTGAGGGAGGAGTGTTTTGAGGATGGGGTGGGGAAGCGGCTGCGTATGGTGTGCAGCCAAGTGTGTTCGGGGGCTTCAGTTTCCCGGCCCAGTCTCCGCATCCACAGCCGGCGGCCCAGGCCTCAGCGCAGCAGCAGGCGCAGCCGGAGGCCACTCAGCCGCAGGGAGTGGTGCTGACTCCCCTTACGCCCTTTGATCCCACTATCTTCTCCCCTTGGGGCTTTTTCCCGCCTCAATCCTGATTCACTTCCTATGCTCTGGTTTTTGAACTTGCTTGGCCTGCCAAACAAGTGTTGTGGTTTGATGTCTGTCTCTCACACATCCATAGGTCAGGGACAACAGGTGAGGGGAAAGGCGAAAGCTACATGTGCACGCATCTGGTGATGGGCCCGATGAGAAACTGGCCAGGGATTGGAGAGTGGTGCTTGAGTGTCAGAACTGGTGCGCTCTGAGGAAAAGAGAAGAGTGGTGAAATAAAAGGTGGCATGGATTTGTGGAAGGCACTGAAAATCGGCTGGTCTCTGCTCACTCTGGTCACTGTCTCCTGGGAACCACAGTATGGCCCCTTCAGCTTCTCCGTTCCTCTCCTCCCTCCCTCCTGGACTGAGGTGAAGGTATGCCAGGTGGAGTAGGTGAGATGGAGAAGATAGAGTGTGCTGGTAGAAGGCGGAGTTCGTCGGAGGCGATGGTGGCTGTTCGTGCGCATGCTGTGCTAAGGTCTCCACAAGTCCAAAAGACCCCCCTCCACCTGCCCTTCCCTGGCCTCCTCCTTCTCCTACTCTCAGCCCCAGCTGCTTCGCCGAGCTAGCCGCCTTTGTTGGTGTCTGGCAGATCAGGGAGGAAGGGAAGTAGGCAGAGTTGATAGGTGGAGGGGCAGCGGGGGAGAGGAGCAGCCCAGGCAGCGGCTTCACAGGTCCCGCTGACAGTTGGCCCTCCCTTTGTAACCCCGGCTCCCTCCCTTTCCGCCCTTTTCCTCTATCAATGCCCTGCCTAAGCTGGAAGACGCTTCCACTTGGCTACTAGGATGGATAAAAACTGATTTACTGTCTTTGGTGATCGTGGCCTTTTTGTTAGGTTTGTTGCTCAGAACGTGTTTTCATTGGTTTTGAATAATTAAAGAAAAACCGAACCAATTCCGTCATTTTCTTTTCTTTTAGGAAAATGGGCTGGCCTTAGATTATTTTGGTTTTGGAGCCTTTGTTAAGGAGTGTTGGAAGGCTGGCGTTTGTGAGGCGGTGGATGGGGCAGAGCATGTAGCCTGGCAGGATGGGAAAGTTTTTAGCAGAGGCGAATGAAGATGTGTTCTATCGGGGTGGAGGGTGAAGGAGGCGTGGGGCGGGGAGGCCGCCACCCGAGTGGAGACCTGGAATGGCCCCTTTTCTTCCGGAAGTCCAGCCCCCCCCCCCTCCCTTCCCTCCATTCTCGTCCACTTTCTTCTCCCAGCCACTTCTTTGGCCCTATCACCATTATCCAGCGCTCTTTTGTTTTGAGTCTGCTTTGGACTTCAGTTTCCAGTCAATATCAGTTGCTTGCTACTTTTTGCCGGGCCCGACAGTTGTAAGCCTCGCATAGAAGCACTGAACACTTCTGACCCCAAAAGTTTGAAGGCAATCGGCCGCTTTCTTTTCCACTCCTGGGCCCTATTGCCATTCGGCTACTGTAGGGTGGCGGTGGGAGGGGGAAGAAGGTGTGAGTGTGCTCAGGGAGAGAGGAGGCGTGTGGGTCCCGTCTCCTCTCTTAGCGCCCCCCCCCCCTTCCCTTTTCTGTGTCACCCCTGGCTTCCCTCCTTTTTCCGCTCTCCCCCCCCCCCCCAGCCTTTCATGGAGGGGAAGGGGGAAGCAGGAGGGGGGGGGAACTGCGGCGTGTTTGGGTAGCTGCACTCCGCCCGGCTTCTTAAGGGCTTCCGCCCTCCCCGCTCTTCCCAGTGTCCTCTCCTGAGGCGCTGATACAGTCAGCATGATATCACTTTGCCAGAGTGATGATTAGGCCGAAGCTGGAGCTTCTCACAGCTGGCCGTTATCTGGCGGGAAGGGGGTTGAAAAGGGGACTGGGAGTGGCGCCAAGATGATCTGGCTGGCGGCTACGCCCCTTTTTGTTCGCAGATGGTCATGCACAGATCGGCGTCACCCCTTCCCCAGCCCTCGCTTTCTTCTTTTCTAAAGCGCTGATTATGCAGGGCCCGCTCTACTGGCTTCTCTGGGCGTGAGATTTTGAGTTGAGCGTTAAAGTTTGAGCTTGCATAGCCTCGCCTTGCCCCCTTTCAAGCTTCTTTCTTCAGCTTTCCATACTTGTTCTAACATCCGCTTCGCTCCACGGCCTTGTGTCTGGGTCTGGGCCGGCCAGTTTTTTGGGAGAGAGGCAAGGGGGTGCGAGGGTGTGGCGGGGGTTTGCTGGATTGCAATCTATGTCTAGGCGACGCCTCGTTGCCCATACATCTGGTGGGCGGGCGGGGGGGCGTCTCTGCTCTCCCCTCCGTGCCCCGCCTTTTTTTGGACTGTTGGCTGTATTTAACGGTAGGCGAGAAGGCATTCCTCCCAGTGCAGCCTCCTCGCCCTCTCCGCTCCTCTCTCTCCCCGCCTCCCTCCTTTGAGGCGGGTTCTCTAGCAAGGCTGATGGGTCTCTCTCTCAGGTTACTCTTTTCCTGGTGGTAGTGCCTGTGTTTTGCTTCTGGGCTTGTGAGCGGGACTTAGGGGGCTGTGGTAAGGAAATCGTGTAGATGTGGAGCTTTCTTTCGCCCCAGCCCCCAGAGCCCCCTCGCTCTTCTTCCTAGGAGTGGGCGGGAGTGGGGGCGGTGAAGACTGCTAGCTATTTTTTGGGGCCCATTCCCTTCTGCCAGCAGCTTCGGTCGGCCTTCACTCTCCCTCCTCCTCATTTCACCGCGGGAGGTGAAAGAAGGTGAGTTAATGGGCCCGCTTTGGCTCCTTGGGCTTGGGAGAGGCGTCTAAGTGGGAGGGGAGGGGGTTTGGGGGTAGGGGGAGGTGTGGTGTGTAAGCTAGGCTTAGCGTGTGTCTACACCTGGTGTCATCGTCATCTCTTTCTCGCCCCCCCCCCTTCCTTCCCTCTCCTTGCTCTTTTGGCCACTGGAAGTATGGTAAGTAGGCATCTATGGGTCTCATCTATTGGCTCATCTTAGCTTCTCGAGGAGGATTGCGGTGGGTGGCATGATGGGGGATGGCTGTTCATTTCGGCACCTCTCCTTTTGTGTCAGCCACCCTCTCCTCCTCCCCTCCCCTCAAGGGCACTGCTGTCTGGGTAGGGAGGGGCGCAGTGGCGGAGTCTGGGCTCACCCCATAGAGCTTTACCAGGTGGTAGCCCGACCCGTCGCTGTTCCTCTCTCCATGCCCCCTTCTCTCCGCCCTCCTTGTTCTTCTGCCTTCCTCAGCTTCCTGGTGGTAAGCTGAGTGTTCCTTGATGTATGTGGGTTTTTGTCTAGTCCCTCTCTAACTCCACTTGTCCTGCTAGCTGCTGGCCAGTAGAATGCTTAGGAGGCATTAGCTGTACAGAGGTTCTCCTGCTCTGCCAATGCCCCTATCCGCATCCTACTGGCCGGGGCTTCCTCATCGATCGGATTGGTAAGCAATCTCCTTTACTCACCCCCTTTCTCAGCCTCTCTTCGTCGGCCTTCTCTGTTTGCAAGCCAGTAGGCTGCCTAGGTGGATGAGTTATTAGTTCAGCTCAGACTCCTAAGCCGCCTCACTGGCTGTCATTCTTCCGCCCGCCGACATGGTTCGTATTTTGCTCTTCCTGTGCTAACATTTCTCCTGTCCTCCTGTCCTCCTGCCCTCACCTCTGGCTCTTGTTAGCCCGCTTTTGAGGAACTGGCAGGGGCTAGCACGAGGCTGCGCTAGCACCAGCTTTGTTCCCCACTCGCTGGCTTACCCAGCACTGGCCAGCCATCGGTAAGTCTATGTGTTCTATGCACCGCTTCTTCTCTCCTCTTTGCTGTCCTCTTCCAGCCTCCGGCGGTGAAGGTGAAGGTGCTCCGGGCGCGGTAGCTGCTGTCGGCACGTTAACACTAATTTAGCTGTCAACAATGCCGACGCAGCTCCCCCGCCCGAGCCTGGGCTACGGTAGTGGTAAGTAGGTTCAGCTTTATTTGCTCGTTTTCCCTTCTTCCCAGTTTGCGCTTCCTTGACTGAACTGCTTGGTTTATGTAGCCTAGTAGGGAGGGGGTAAAGGTGGTCATATGCATTTTGACAGCAGGCTAGATCTGTTCTATTGCATATGGCACTTTTATCCTCCTCCTACTCTGCTTTTGCTCTCCGTTTCTCAGCTCTGGTAAGTAATTGGAGGTTGGATTATTGTTTGTGAAATGATGTTTGTTGGTGTTGGTGCACATGAGGTGATGGAATGGGTGCCTGACCCATATGCAGCTTCCATTCCTTGTCAGGGAAGTTCATATGCGTCTGGCACCCATCCACAGCCCTCCCCTCCCTTCTTCGGCTTCATCTCCGCTTCACCGGCGCTTCGCTTCACTCCAGGCTAGGTTAGGAATCACATTGCTGGAAAGCACGGCTAGCTTTGACGTTGCCGTCTTTCCGCAATGTGCTCCTGACTAGCCAACTTCTTCGCTTCTCTTCAGCCCTTCAAGCAGCTCTTTTATTCTTGCTATTATTGGTTGAATTGTGGTGGAGGTGCATTAATTTTGGTGCATTAATTTTGCTGGTTGCTATCTTGGCGTGACTTGTGAGTGCTCGGGAGTCCTTGAATACGAAGTTGGATCCCTCGCCTCACAGGTCTCACTGAGCAGCGATATTTCGTCTTCCCAACGGTGTTGGCCTTTTGGTGCTGATGGATTTTGGTTTGATTGTTGAAATCTTTTCGGTGTGCAATGATGCGAAAAAATGGCGAGGAAAATCCGCCGCACACCACAACATTCCATCCTTCTCTTTGCACAAAAAGCTTCCTTCTTGCTCACCGGATTTTAGTTGGTCCATTTTTATTTGGTTGGTGGTTGCAAGGCAGTGAGGCTTAGATGTGAGAAATGATGGAGTGGTGTTGGCTGGTGGGAGGTGGAGGCGACGCGGCCTGGATCTCTGCGAAGGGGTGGACTCGCTTCCATCTTCGCTGTTCGCCCTTTCATTCTTCAGCACTCTTATTCCACCTTTATTCTATCTTACTTCGAAATTATGCTGCCCGATTCTTTTTGGCTTGAAGCAGTCATTATTTGTGTCATGCTGTGGGCCAATGCGTTAAAAAGCCTTGAGGGATAGAGTGAGGGTGAGATGAGGTTGTGGTGGTTGGGTGACGGGTTATGCGTCAGTGAGGGCGGTAAATTTTGCGTGAGCGGGTAGCCGCCACTCTCTTCTTCACCCTTCGCCACTTCGATTCTTCTCTCTGCTTCATCTCCTCTCATCTCCCTCCGCAGTTTTTCCTCTGCCCCTGGGTCTATCTTGGTTGGGAGAGGTTCGTTTGTTCGTTTGTCGAACCTTGTTTTGCTTTGTCTTGAAGATTGCGCGAGGTTTTTATCGGCTGTCCACGGGTTAATTGGGTAAGGGCTTATATAGTGGTTTCAATTGAGCACATAGTGATTATGGGGGAAATCCGGATTTTTCCGGATTTCGGGCTGTTTGAGTTGGCTTATAAATGGGTAGACAGCGGCTGTTTGGGATTTGCGCGAGCTTTATCCAAAGTCTTCAAGGTTTCGAAAATTGATTCGTTTTGTTCGTGATTGTTCGTTTTCTGTTTTTTAATGGTAGTCCGCGGAGTGGTTGAACTCCTTTTTAATTTGGCCATTCATTGATTTTAAATTTGGCCAATTAATTTAATAATATCTGGCCGAATAATATTTTTTTTTTTGTTATTTATTTATTTATTTTTTTTGCTGGCCTAAGTTATAAGTAAAAAAAATGGTTTTTGTTTTGTAAATTAATCCTCCTGATTAATCATTAATTCCTGATTAATCAATTCGCCCACATCTTCTGGGGATCCTAGAAAGGGTTCTGTGGGGTCTATGACGTGGGGGTCGTAGCATGGTCGTAGTCTTGCAACATGAATCATAATTGGTTTGCTTCGCGGATGGTCGATTGGTACCAGGAAATAGTTTGGGTACCATTCTTTTACCACTCTAAATGGCCCTTTCATGTTCCATTTGAATTTTTTGCACTCTCCTTTCTTGACCACCTTTCGTGGGAAACTGACCCATACTCTATCTCCTACAGTATAGATTGTGGGTGGTCTGTTGGCGATGGCTTTATCAGCTTGTTTTTTCATCTTGGCTTGTTCATCAATTAGGTGCTCCTTGGCCAAGTGGCGGGCCTGTTTTAGGGCTAGCACTAGATCTGTGACATAAGTGGTTGTTTCTAGGTATTGAGGGGTGGTGGGCAGTAGTGCTGCCTCCTGTGGCCAGGTGAGGTCTCTGGCAAAAAGCAAATAAGCTGGTGTATCTCCAGTTGCTGAATGCACGCTAGTCCTGCAGGCCATCAGTGTTGCTGGGAGGTAGAGGTCCCATTGGTTTTTGTGAATTTCACAGTGTGCCCTTAACATTTCTCCCAATTTCCGGTTTAGTCTTTCTATGGCCCCGACTGTGGTTGGCATGTATGGCACCGCTGTGATGTGTCTGATCTTGAAGAGGTCATTCAGTGACTGCACCACCTTTCCGATTAGATCCTTGGCTGTGTCCGTCATTATTTCTCTTGGCGCCCCATGTCTGGCAATGATTTCAGAGAATAGGAATTCAGCTATCGTTTCTCCTTTGATATCTGGTACTGCCTTGGCCTCTGGCCATTTTGTAAAGCCGTCCACTGCAGCCACTATGTATTTATTGCCGTTCATGGTGAGTGGCATGGGTCCCATGCAATCCAATTCTATCCTGTGCCAAGCAGGTCCAATTCGTAGTGGCACCATTGGTGCTTTTGGCAGTTTGGCCCTTGTTTTGGTTTGGTCACACACCCGGCATCCTAAGACATGGGCGTTGACGTCCTTCACCATACTGGCCCACCAGTAATATCGTCTGATTCTGGCCAGGGTTTTTGCCATGCCTAGGTGGCAGCCCAATAGGTCATGGTGTTCTTCTAGTATGAGTGAGATGAGTGAAGTGGGCACAACTGTCGGCCTCTGAGTGGCCCCTGGATTGGGCTTCCTTCGCATCAGCAGGCCTCCCAAGCCAATTATCATTTCTTGGGCAGCTGTGTTGACTTTTTCTGCTTCTTTTGGTTCCTCGGGGCTTTCCCCTGTGAGGATCCAGGCGATAATGGCCCCCAGCCAAGGGTCTGTTCCTTGGGCCCTTTTGAATCTGGGGTCCAGCCAGACGAATGGTGGGCGGTCTTCTGCTGTCCCCAGTTGGCCTGCCACATCACCATCCACCAGTGCCAGTCTGTCTGGCTCTGGGTCCTCTGGAGGGTCGTCCTGGTCCAGTTCAGTATGGTCGGGAGCTAGTGGCTGTTCCTCTGGTTGGGATCTGGTCCTGTTTTGCCTTTTGTTTTGTGCCCTTGTCAGAGCCTGGCATTGTTTGGTTGGCTGTTCACTTTCCCCTTTTGGTGCCCCTTTGATCAATCTACTCAGTGCATCAGCATTTGCATTTTCTTTGCCCTTTCTGTATTTGACGGTGAAATCGTATTCTGCCAATTTCAGTCCCCAGCGCTGGAGCCTCGGGGAGTCTGTTGAGGTGATCAGGATGGACCTTAAGGGTGCATGATCGGTAACCAGTTGGAATTTCCTGCCCCAGAGGTAATCCTTGCACTGTAGGATACAGTATACAGCAGCCAGGGTCTCTTTCTCGACTGTACTGTATCTTGTTTCCACGTCTGTCAGGGTTCTGCTCATATAGGCCACTGGTCTTTCTCCTTCTGGGTGCGTTTGGCTCAAAACTCCTCCGATGGCGTAACCACTGGCATCTGTGTGCAGTGTGAAGGGTTTGTCAAATTCTGGGTATGCTAGGACAGGGGCATCGATCAGTCTGGCTGTTAGTGCCCTGAAGGCTGCCTCTTCTTTTAGGCCCCATGTGAAGTCCTTGTCTCTTCTGAGTAGGCCATATAGTGGCGTTGCAATTTGGGAGTAGTCTCGGATATGTCTCCTGTAATAGTTGACGAGTCCCAGTGCTGACATCAGGGATTTCTTGTCGTGGGGTGAAGGCAGGTCTTTGATTGCCTGGACCTTCCCTTCATAAGGTGCTATGCCTTTGGCACTAAGAGTGTGGCCCAGAAAAGTGACCTGTTTCTTGCAAAACTGCACCTTTGAGGGTTTGGCTTTCAGATTGAATTGCCTGAGTCGCAGGAGGACTTTAGCTATGTCCTGTAGGTGAGTGTCAAAGTCCTGGGAGAAGATCAGAAGGTCGTCTATGTAGCATAAGCAGAAATCATACTGCAACTGGGCCAGCACATGTTCCATTGTCCTAGCATAGTGGGCTGGGGCATTTTTCAGGCCAAATGGAATTACTGTCCATTCATATTGGCCCCACATTGTGGAGAAGGCTGTTTTTGGAATAGCTTCTTCTGCTAATTTCAGCTGCCAAAATCCCGCAGCCATATCTAGGGAAGTCCAGTACTTGGCCTTTCCCACAGAGTCCAGCAATAGCGTGATGAGTGTCAGTGGGTATTGCTGCTTCCTGGTAGCTTGATTGAGGGCTCTGTAGTCAATGCAGATCCGCAGGGATCCATTTGGTTTCTTCACTAGGACCATGGGGCTGGACCAGGGTGAGCAGGAGGGCCTGATTATACCCTTTTTCTCCATTTCCGTGAGTTGTTGCTTCACTTCTTCTCTGGCTGTTTCCGGGATTCTACTGAATCTGGAAACTATTGGTGCAGTGTCTCCTGTGTCTATCTCCATGGTCGTTACGGTGCACTGTCCTAAGTCATAGTTGTCTCTAGCAAAGCAGTCTCGAAAATTCCAGACCAAGTCATGCAATCTAGTTTTTTGTCCTGGATCTAATGTGGCTCTTTGTACTTCCTCTTTGCATTCCTCATCATCTTCTTCATCTCCTTTTTCTTCTTTGTCCCATGGGAACAGATTAATTAGTTCTTCCCTAGTAAGTGGCTTTTGCATTGTCATTGCATTTAGCTGTGATTTGGTCATTTTTACCGTGGCATATGTTGGTTCTTTTTGATTTGGCATGTTTGGTTCCATGACCAGATGGGGCTCTTCTACCCTCGCGATTCTAGTGTGTTCATACAGAGTTATTGGGCTTAGTGTTGGGTTGTCTATAGCCAGGTGAAAGTAGGAAGAGGGTGCCTTAACTATTCCTCTGCCTGTGACTAAGTTTAGCTTGGCCATTTTGTCTTGATCTGGCTCGATGATCCAGTCGCCAGCCAAATTAGGGGTTTGGCCATCTTTTCTTCTAGCAATACATTTGACAAAAACCCGGGTTCTGGCAGGAATTTCTGTTGTTTCTGCTACCCTCACTGGTGGACATGTTGTGCTGATCATGGTCATGATGGAAAAGGGTTGTGGTGCCCCTTCTCCTACTTTGAAGTGTTGTGTGCTTAGGTCAAAAGCTACGTGGCCTAATTCTTGTAGTATATTATTGCCGATTATGCAGTCGAACTGGCAGTCCTCAACTACCAGGAATTCGGCTTCTGGTACTATAGCGTGACCAATTTGTAGTGGCCCTACGACTCGTCCCATCACCCGTACCTCTCCTCCAATGGAGTGTAGGGGTCCTTCCTCTTTACAGGGTGGCCACAGAGGTGCCCCAAGAGCTTTGGCTGTTTTTATTGGCATGACGCTGTTGGTGGCTCCGGTGTCTAGCAGTCCTTTGACCTTTTTGTCTTGGAATTGGACTTGGACGAGGGGGATTATATTTGTGGGACAGCCACAGGGTTTCACCTGCGCTGTTGGGGCCTTTCTTATTTTTGGCTCCATTCTTGATCTCTCTTGCGGTAGGCCATGTCGAGGTAGAAAATTGATCTGGTTTTGTGGTGCATGGCCTTCAAATTTGATCTGGCTGTGCCGACATTGGATGCTGAGTTCTGGGGGTTCTTCTAGCAGTGGGGGTTCTTCTTGTCTTTGCTCTGGGAGGAATTCTACTGGTGTTGTTGGCCTGGCAGTGTTGACTTTGTGCAGGTTCAGCCATTGTGCTGTTTTGGCATCCTGGATGACGAACGTGGGTTCGTATGGTTTCGTCGCTGTGTCATCTTCTAGTTGCAAGGCTGGTAGGGCAAAGGGTGCAGGGTCACCCACTTCGATGGCCAGAGTGGGCCATGGGGGCCCTTCCGCTGGGCCTATGGATGACGTGGGCCAAAAGGGGAGGTTGTCTCCCCCTGTCACTGTTCCTCCTATTTGACATGACCCTGTTTGTAGTGTAATTGATGGTAGTTGTTTGAGCATGTTATAACCAATGCGGAGGGCCATTCTCTGTGATTCATCTTTTACTATTGCCACCTTTCCTTCTACTTTGTAGTGTCCTATTTGCAAAGTGAGCCTTGTTACTCCCAGTATCACACCTTCTCTTCCTGGAGGGGCTTCTACTGGAATTTTGAGGCTTCTGGCAGCGGACTGGTTTATGCTAGTCGTATGGGCTAGTGTTTCTAAGGCGGCATGCATGTAGGTCATTCTTTTGTTGAGGTGCTGCACTTGTACTGCTATGATGGGTAATGGATCTATATTTCGTACTATGCATGGCTTCTTATTTGGTTGTTCGGAAGTCGTCGTTGTGTCAGCTTTTGATTTTTTCGTTGCTGGTTCCTGCTCAGTTTGTGTGTCCTGGTAGTTGTGGAGCAATGACACCCGGTATTGCTCCTCTTCTGGTGAGCGGAGGTAGAGTTTCTGTGAGCTAGAGTTTATTCTTATTGTCTTTTTAGCCATATTTATGGTAACTGAGCCAATCGCCTTCATGAAGTTGGCCCCCAGTACTGCCTGGTAGGGGCACTGTGCATCGGGGACGATAGCAAATTTTGTGTGTATTGCTCTTTTGCCCATGATCACATCCGTTCGCATGGTTCCCAGGATAGGGGTTGCGCCATTGAATGTTTTCAATATCCCCTTTACTGGTGTCCAGTCCTTGTGTCTTTGGAGCAATCGGGCTGTTTTTTGTGGAATGATGGAAACATTAGCACAGGTGTCCCAAGCTGCCATGATGGTTGTTTGGTTGGATCCTATTTTCGTCTTTACAAATGGCATATTTCTATCTGCACTTCCCTGTTCCCAGGTGGCGTGAATATATGCCTTCCCAATGTTGCCTGGGTAGAAGGGGCTTGTGGTTATGTCCAGTGTAGTTGGTCTCCTAGGGGGTTCCTCCACTGTAGCTGTTCCCTTTTCTTCTAGTTGTCGCACTGGTTTTGGTGGCTGAGGTTCTTCTCCTCGTGTCCCTTGTGGTTCAGGGGTTTGCCTTCCTTCCTCTTCCAGGATTGAACATGTCGACTCTGAGGGTATTGTTGATGGGGGTCGGTGTACTATAATCATTGGGCTTCCTAGCCTTTCAAATTGGGGCGGTAGTAGTTCTGTTCTTTGTTCCTGGTCTTGTTGTTCACTGGGGTCTGGTTGGTTTTGGCGAGGAGGGTTTTCTTCCCCTTCCGGATGTATCATGGAGCGGCAGTCA
The DNA here is from genome assembly GCA_030248095.1 of Ptycholaimellus sp. GST1_10. Classification (NCBI taxonomy): domain Eukaryota; kingdom Metazoa; phylum Nematoda; class Chromadorea; order Chromadorida; family Chromadoridae; genus Ptycholaimellus; species Ptycholaimellus sp. GST1_10. The sequence goes on along the minus strand of JASANA010001696.1, from coordinate 5,318 downwards.
CCGCATCTGTCTGTTTCCTCCAGGTTTGGCCGGTCTTCCTCTACGTCCAGTGTGAGGATGGGGTGGCCCCGTTGAGATCCGCCACAGCGCCCTCTGTATTTCAGCTGAGTAATCCAGGCTGGCATCCGGCCTTTCCTTCTTTCTCTGGCTGCCCTGGCTGCTCTTCCAGCCAGCCGGCAGCCTCCGCAGCGGGCGCAGGCATAAATAATGCTGATAAGGAGCAAGGTGCTGAGGATGCCTTGAAACCAGGTAATCTTACCTCCCCAAAGGATGGAAAAGATGCCCCATCCCACAATTTCTCCTGCCCTGTCTATCTGTCGTACATTGATTTCTCCCTTTCCATCAGGGTCCAGGAACAGGAGTTGTGCTGCGTTTTTAAGGCTCTTTTCATGTCTCAAACTAGCTTCTGATAGAGTTTGTCTCAGCGAGTTGAGCCCATAGGCAAAGTAGGCATGGAATATGGGTGTCTTCTGGTGAAGCTCTAGGGTTTCTGGCTGCATTGGCCCTGGCAGGACTGGAATCTCTTCCAATTCTGCCAATTCTGTTTCCCCCGATGGGTGGACCCATAAAGTTTTGTTTTTTAACTGGAGCAGCTGGGTTCTGGGATGGGCACATTGCTGTAAAGGTGGTAGTGAGAGAACTTCATTATCGCTGGTCCGAATGTAGCCTTGATACGTCTTATTGTGTAGCTTGTACTCTATCGGCACCACTCCAGGCCTGCACTTGGTTGCAGGCCGAACCTGGAACTGGTCCTCTTCCAGCTCTTGGCAGCTCCTAATTCGAAGGAACGACCCTGTCACTTCGGCCTGTACAGGGTGTCCCAACACCTGCCTCAGCAGCCATGTTGGCTGTGCTAGGAGCAGAGTCCTGTAGTTCAGTGTGCTCAGGGTTGCTACTTGGCAAGTGGCCCTGGCATTCACAAGGAAGGCTTTCCTTGTCATCCTTTGCATAACTGTCCACAGGGCTTGTAGCCTGCTGGCTAAGAATTCGTCTGCCACTATGCCCATTAGTTCCTTGCCTAATTTCTTTGTCTGTCGTGTTTGGCGGTTATTCCTGCGTTCTGGCAACTCGGTTTCTGTCCAATTGATGGGGACTTTGGCTCCTTCGCTGACCCAAATTCCTTGATCACTTTTGGTCAACTGGAATCCACATGGTGCTTTGGGTGATGGGTGATGGAAGGTTAATGCCATATTGGCATCCTGGCTGATGAAGGTCCCTCCCACTCTAGTGCCATGCACTGAATGCAATGGCCAGATGGGGCATTTCACTGTCTGATCTACCTTCCACATGGCCATAGCTCCTGTGGCCTTGATCTGGCAGTGTCCCTTTGTATAATTGCATCCCATCAGGTCAGCTGCCAGTGATGAGGGTGAAGGCTCTCCATGCCTGATGTGGACAGAGGTATACTCTAGTGAGCAACCTCCTGCAGTGCGTTGAACCCAATGGCAGCAGTCTAATACAGGGGTCCCCCATGACCGAGAGAGGGGTTGGGTCGTCTTCCAGATGTCGGGCATGCCCTCCACCTGCTTCAATGTTCCAAATTCACATACTCGTTCGTTGATCATGTTCTGGCATTCCTCCTTGGAGACAGGGAGATTCTCTACCGTCTCCTCAGTGGCTGCATGAGTGTAGAAGAAGAAAACTTTCATTTTCAGCTTTCTCAGCACCTTTCTACAAACGTGTCCCTTGGTTGTATGCAGCCATACATTGTTCCTGAAGAGCTTGAGAGTTTGATTGTAGGGCTGCTTCAGTACATCCGCTTCCTTGACTTGGCAGGGGAGGGGCTTGGGCATTTCCCAGAGGTGGCCTCCATCTGTGGCCTCACAGATGAGGGGGTTGGTAGGGTGTGGTGGTTGAGGCCAGTTTCCCGTTGACTGGCCATGCACTCCCATGAGCAACCCTGTCAGCATCAGCAGAGGCATTGTGGCTAGTCCAGTGCTGGCTCTGGCCGGGCAGGTCCAATTAGTGTTGATGCTGGGGCCAGGCATGAACCACTGGTCTGGGCTTACTGGGGTGGGCAGGACCTCTTGTTCTTCCTCTCCTCCCTGTTGCAGGGCGTGGGCCTGCGGCCCATTCTGGCCCCTCGGTGGCCCAGTATTGGCCACCGGCTCTGGCCTATTTCCAGAGTAAGTGTAGGGCCCAGACTTCGAAGCCGCCTCTTGGCGCTCATAGTTGTCGTAATTTTGGTTCTGGTTGTTGTAGGCAGGCTTCTGTCCATTGTTGCCATAATTCTGGCGGTTGCCATAGTTCTGGTCCTCATAACCTTGGTTTCCGTTGTCATAACGCCGATTCTGATTGTTGTTTCCCGGGTTCCAGTTGTCATAATTCCGATTCTGGTTGTCATAACCTGAATTCCGGTTGTTGTACCCACGGTTCTGGTTGTTGTTCCGGTAGCCTGGACCTTGGTTGTGGTTGTATCCGCGGTTGGATTGCCAACCTCTGTTATCTCGGCCTCTCCAGTTTCTTCCATTGCCGTTGGCCCTCCTACACTGGGCCTTCACATGGCCATCCTGGCCACATGTCCAGCAAGTCAGCGGTCGAGGGGGATAGCGTGATTCTCCCCTCTGGGCCTGCTTCCGGGCCACTGGACATCTGTCCACGTGGTGATCGGGGGAGTTGCACACGGCACAGCGTGGGGAGAGGGTGGTTTCCGTCATTCTCCCTCTTATTTCTTCCAGCTGCTCCCCTATTTTCTTTAGCTCAATGTTCCCATCTTTGTTGGTCAAATTCCCTGTTAGTATGTTCACTTGGCCTTTCTTGCCCATGCTGTCCTGGATTGATTCCAACAGTTCAGCATCTCTGATGGCTTCCTGCAGTGTAGCATAAATTCTCAGCATCACATGGGACCTGGTCCGGGGTAGGACTCCATCCTGGAATTTCTGGAGGGCCATGGCCTCATGATGCACATGACCCAGCGTTGGGTAGGCCTTTTTGATAAGGCTCAGCAACTCGTAGCCAAAAGCAGAGGCTGATTCTCCTTCTTGTTGGACTCTATTGTTCAACCGGGCAATTATCAACCGGTCTTCTCCTTGGATGCTCATGGTCTGGATCAGGTGCTCCTTCAACTCATCATACGTGACTGCTCCTGGCAGTGCCTCTTGGTGGTCGGCATCATGGTCTGCATTGCGTGCCTGTACTGCTTGGATTTCCTGTTCCCTGGCCTCAAGGAAGCTGGATGCAGCTATCTCAGCAGCTCCTCGTAGATAGGGCTGTACCATCACTAGTCGTCGATCATTGGGTATGGTGGATGCCGCGCAGATCTTCTCAAACCTAATGAACCAGTCCCGAATGGACAACTCCTTGGTGGCGCAGGAGAAGGGCTCAATGGTCATATGAGCCAGTCTCACTTCTTGTTGAGCCATTTCGTCAAGTAGTCGCTGTATTTCTCTTAGCTAATTGTTCTGAAATTGCTGAGGTTGTGGTTGTAGTAATCCAGGCAGCGGCTGTTGGGCTGCGTCAATTTGCTGTCGCAGTTGATCAAGGCGGTTGAGGAGCTGCTCGGGGGGTTCTAGCTGTACTGCCGCTGGGGGTTGAAGGCCGTTGAGCTGCCCTCTGATTTCCCGGAGAAATTCTAGTCGGAAGTGGTCAAACTGTTCTACCTGATGGCCAAGGTAGGCCCTTTCCAGGTAACGTAGCCCTCGCTCGTCAAGAATCCGATTTCCCCACACAAAGCCTTCAGGTGGATCTGCTCCCCCACCTAGTGCTACGGCTCCTTCCCGAGGTTCTCCGCCGTTGTCGTTCAGCCTTTCTGCCTCGTTCCGTCTTCGGCGTTGCTCGCCGGGATAGGGTGCTGCTCCCTCTCGGAAGGATTGGGCCCTCCTTCTTCTGGGGTTCTCCCTTCCGGACACCCTGGCAGTTAGCCTCTGGGGCTTCTGGCTCTAGGCTGCGTCTAGAGCTCCCTTGGTCCTTCCTGGACCTTCTGGCCTTCCGGGCCCTTGATCTGGGTTAGACCGGACCTCTACGTCCTCACCCACCTGCTTCACCAGCTCTGCTCAGGCCTCACTGGCCTTCCGAGCACTGTCTCCTCCCTCCGCGGGATTTCTTCACCCTTCTTCACAGGGTCTGCTCAGGCCTTGCTGGCCTTCCGAGGACTTCTTGGCTTCGTGGAGTGCGCAGTGGAGCTTGTGGGCCTTCCCAAGCTTTAACCAACCACTCTCTGCTACCATGTACTGATCAGCTGGGTATTGGAGGCTGGAAGGCACCTGAAGGTCCTTAGATCAGCAATTCCCAGAGCTAATTGCAATGCTCTCCCAATCACCCACTGCAGTAAACCCTCAGGCTAGCTTTACACTAGTTCCTCAGCTACTACTTGCTTCTACTTGACACTCAGAGCACACTTACAGTGCTTCTTCTTCTGCTACTTAGCCTGACCTTGGCCCAGTGGCCTTGATGCAGTGGATCTTGTAGTCAAGAGGCTTGGTGATGGTCCTGGTTTATCCAAGCAACACTGGCATCCACAGGAACAACAGCAGAATAATGCAGGTTGAGCAGGTAGGCAATCAGATCTCAGGGCCAAACCAGACTGAAGGACTGGCCCAAATGGGCTCCTTTTATAGGGCCAAGACAGGAAGCAGGTGCATCAAACAGAATGCAGCACACAAACATGGAGGGGACTTGACCCTGGAGTCTCCTCTGTAGGTGTTCAAACAGGACTTGTGCTCTGGAGAGGGGGTGGGGTTGAGATGGGGGAGGCCTGTGCACACAGGACCCAGCCAGGCAGCATAAAAGGGTCCTCAGAGAGCCCAGAACCTTTTCAGGTTATGCTGGGGAGGAAAGTGAGCAGTGCTGCCAGGCATGGAGGGGTACAGTGCAATACAATGGCCTGCTCTCAACAGTGGACATCTACATCACTGGATACAGGTCAGGGTTGGTCACATCAGAAGGTATTGAGGTAGAAGTAAGGTAGAAGGAATGGGTGTTGTAGTATATAGATGTAGGTATTGTAGAAGGACATGGGTAGCAGCAGGAGAAGCAGGATCCATAAAAGTGGTTATAGCTCAGTGATAATGGGTCATAATCCATAAATGGGAAATAGGGATTTTCCAGATGAACTGTGGGCTGGATGAACCATTGTTGCGATGAACCGTCTTGCTGATGAACTGTCCTGGCTTTAGCTTCAGGGTTCATGTTTTGCGTCACAACACTGTCACATTAAAAGAAATGGTTATGAATACAGCATTTATGTCTGATTCTGAGGCATAGCTACAGGCCAATGCCACTTAAATGAAATGAGTAGCTCTAAGATTAGTTTGGTTTAAGGAAAAACGTTTTTCCTTAAAGCAATGGTTTGCTCTTCGTTCAGTTACGTATACTTTGAT
>JASANA010001695.1:0-19982 GCA_030248095.1 Ptycholaimellus sp. GST1_10 | reverse complement strand
TATGCTGGTTTTTCTTCGTTAATTTGCCTGTTGCTTCGCCGAAATAAAAGCCATCCGCATCCCGCCATCCACGGTCGACGTCCCCGGCGTGGCGCCGCTCACGATGTCGGTGTTGATCTGGCTCAGGCGCTGTACTGCATGATTTCTTGTGATGGTGGGAGGGGATGAGAGTCAAGATGTACCTGCAGCTCATTCTGAAGCTGGCCGAAGATGAAGGCGGTGCGGATGCCTCGTGCCTGCGGCGCAGCGATGTCGTGCTCCAAGGTATCGCCGCAGAACAGCGTCTCTGGGCGACAGCCGACTGGGCGACAGCCGAGAATACCCTGTTGCCAAACAAATTGCTGTCAAATCAATTGACATTTACCAATTTATTCATTTTTCAACTAAAAGCAGTCAGAAAGGAAGGAAAGAAGGGAAGAAAAGGTAATAGAAAATAAATTGGAAATCGCAAAGCTCATGGGCCAGTGGGGCGGAGGAGACGTTGGTGGATCCCGGGTCGCCCACCCGGCCATTGCTGTCCAGGTGTCGGAGGGGCGAGATCTCATGCTTGCTGAAGAGATGCGGCTTCTTGGAGCAAAAGATGCCGCCCTTGAAGTAGGAGATGATGTTCTGCACCCCTGTCACCGTCGTCACGAGCGCACCCTCAATTGAGAATCCCATTTTAAGCTTCAAAGTTATTGCTCAGTGACTCATCATCTACATAAATGTTTCATTCTAAACAAGATGTGGCCCAATGAAGTAAGGTGTCAAAGAAACTATAATATAAATAGATCAAATTAAGAAATAAAATGAAAACCTGCGCCACCGTAAAGGACGAGTTCGAGGCGAGAAAGACGTCCTTCTTTTTGCAGAGATTGATGAAGGCGGCGAGCTCCGTATTCTTCCACTTTTTGCTCATTTGCTTATAGTCCGTCTCCACGGGCAACTCATTCTAAAAAGAAGTTTTGACGATGAGAAAAAGTGATTTTGAAGCATGGGAACCATGTGGACGTAGCTGTTGGTGGCCATGATGTCCTCGAACATGTTGGGGAGCTTGAGGAAGCGATTGGCGGGCGTTTAGACGTAGTGGACGTCGCTGCTAAACTCATCTCTCCATGAAAGGAGATGGCAAGAGAACAAATGGCTACTCGGAGGCCTGCTTGAAGCGCTTCCTGTTGTTGGCGAAGATGGCGTTGTGGGCAATGAATACTTGGGCGGGTGGTATGTTGTAGGCATTCGAAATCAGGTAGTAGCGGGAACCCAGCTTGATGGGCTCTGGGTACATGATGGCCGTGTTCCTGCAACCCCCTCAAGCTAAGCAGTTCCTTCCAACAGATGTAGCCTGCCTACGTCTGCGAGAATCGGGACTGGTAGAGGTCCCGCGCCACCCGAACCATCCCTTTTTTGTCCACGCTGAGAAGGAAACCCGTATACGTGTCCAGGAACTGGCCCCTGTCAAGTTTCCAAAGGCTGTTTCCAAAGGCTCCAAATCGCAAAACTAAGTGCTTTACACGTGCACTCGCGCGTCGCACTTGTCCTCGGTGAGCTGCATGTAGCCAAGTTTGGAGGAGAGCTCCTTCAGGATGAGCTCTTTGATCTTTTTCTGTTAATGCTTTTCCATTTTTCTCTATTTCATAGTCCCCAAACGGCAAGAAAACCGGGTAGAGATCGTTGTACTGCACCAAGCAGAAGTCGAGGTCGAAAAAGACGGCTTTGATGCCGTTCATATCCAGCTCCGAGAACGCCAGGAAACTGCCAACTGACGAGGATTATGAATTTTTATGACGCTGCTACTGGGGTGGGGTAACGAAGTCTTCGTCTAATACTTATCTAAAGTTTACTCATGAACGAGTGAACATATTTTTATCAGACGCTCACATGAATGAGGTCTAGGTTTTTCGCTATGATTGTGTAGAATTCAGCTATGTATTCCACTCAATTGCCGCAGACCACTACCTTCATGTTTATGTCCTTTTAGTGAGAAAGAGTTGGTGGTCCTGACGATGGAGGTGGAGGGTGGTGGGTGAGGCCCAGTGCCCGCCCCCCTAATCCTCATCATCAAATCATTTTGCTGTGCTACTACACAGCGTCCTCAAGGATGCTGGGAGCAAGGCTCTCCGCTTGCTCCCTAAAGCAATAGGCAATTCTGTCCTCTTCATCCAGGACAACTGAGCGAGGCATTTCAATCAGGGAGCGAGGCATTTCAATCAGGCAGGCAGGACTTCAGCTGGAGGACGGCCTCCAAAAGGCACTCAGCAAAGACGGTAGCGCCCAGCTGCAGAGTCCCAATCTCATTGGCCTTGCCTTGTGCTTTCCATCCCCAGGAGGTGTACTGAAAGGCCCAGATGACCAAAGTAATGATGGCAACATTAGCGAGGATGATGCAAATGACCTTCACCACAAAGAACCAAGGTTGTCAATGCCATGCCAGGTAGTATTGGCCAGTCCTTCAGCTGCATCTGCTATTGCTCCTATATGCGCTCAACCTTACCCTTCCCATGTTAGGCGCCTACCACACTTCTCCCAGCCTCTACTTCAGCTCACTCCATTCCGGGGCAGTAAGGGGAGGCAAGAGGTGAAGGGTAGGCAGAGTATAGGCGGCTCAGTTAAGACACTATCCTACACACACATACATTGACCTGTCTCAATTACAATATAAAGCATAATCAGTTAAATTTATCAAAATTCTATAAATTATGGCTCAACAGAGGTCACCTGGTGCTAAAGGCCAAACAATGATGCTACATAGGGATGTTACAGAAATAAAAATTTATCTAGAATGGCTGATTGAATCAATCTGCGAATTTATACACAAACTACCGGGTGCGCCGCGCAAGTTTTGACAAAATTTAGACCTTCATAAGTCAGGATCAAAATAAGTTACATGCTTGAAATTTTAACACATTATACATCTAAGCTTCCTTAAAGAACCTATAAATTTTTATTAAATTAGAATTATTTCTTCTAGAGTTATAGCCCTTTATGTGAGGGCAACCCAAATTTTGCCCGTTAACTCTGTAATTACAGTATTTTGCTAATTTCTCAGGTCCAGCCAAACATGATGGGCTCACAATAATACACAAATTTGCCAATTGTATGAACAATAACTATGGAAATTTGGAAGCATCTCGGATTTTTTCGGGAGCCCATAGTAAAATTTAATATAATTGTCAAAAATCCTAAAAACCGCTGTTGTGTCCATCAGCAAATTTTCAGAAATTAGCTCCAATATATGCAATGTTTTAAGCAATATGTACAACCATAAAAACGGCAATGCATTCAATGGCTTTGCATATCCCCTTTAGCTTATGTTGGTCTTCTATTTGAGCAATCATTGATTCTTTGGGCCTATGAAATGGAGTCCAAACTGTGTCCCAAATTTTGTAATTACAGGGTAAACAGGCAAAATTTGCGCTGCCCACACTTAAAGGCCTATAACTCTAGAAGGAATGATCGCAATTTAATAAAAATTTATGGTTTCTTTAAGGAAGCTTAGGAGTATGTTGTGTTAAAATTTCAGGTATTTAACTTATTTTGGACCTGAGTAATTGAGGTCTAAACTTTGTCAAAACTTGCGCGGCGCACCCGGTAAGCAAAGTCGGGCAAAATAATTCAATAATCTGTTTCCTTGAATAATTCCTAATCACAAAATTATTCCTTGAATTGCAACCAAGCAGCTAGCTAAAATTAATGTTATGTGAGAACCTGAAGTAGATATGGATATTGGGCTGGCGCGAGGGAGCATAGCGACCGTCAGCGCCCAGCCCCTCTTTTCGACCCAGGTGTACGTTTTCGGGGTTATTGCTAGATCTTAAAATTGATAAGGCTCCTGCTCCTCACAGAAGAATCCAATCGTTCTGATTCTTTTTGCATTGGAAAGAGCATCATCGAATTGTTCAAAACTCGCAAGAAATCGCCCAAAACTTGCAGCAATCATTAGAAAATCACTCAAAACCATTTGTCCGAACTCCTTCTCCTTCTTCTTCTTCTCCGCATCTATTCAATGGACGATAGTAGGTATTCAATCGGCCTGTACTTAAGGCATCAATTGGCAAGGTTCAATGGTAATTCTGTGCAATTAATATGGTCTAAGTCTAAAAAGGAAGTTGTGAGGCTGTGTGGTCAAGTGGCTTGTCTATTTGACTCGATTCAGAGATGACCAGGTTCAAACCTTCTTTGATCCTTTTATTTTATTCTTTTATTTTTTATCTTAAAAGTGGAAGAAATATGTGGTACCATCGGCAGACCAAAAATAATACTCCTTGTTCCCAAAAATCGATTGCCCTGAGTTTAAGACAAGAAAAATTCTCAAAAATATGTTAATTTTCCAATGAATTTGCATTATATTTTTCATTTTCGAATTTTTCCTTTTCGTTATATTGTTCAAATAAGTTTTTTTTATTCACTTTTTCTATTTATCTAATAAAATCTTAACTAAATATATAGCCAACAATATCAAATTTGTATTTTTACATTTTATACTATATTAAGAGACCTTTTTTGAGAGGTTCAAAAGTTGGTTGCAGAAAAATTTTTTGACCCCCCTTTTTTATATTTTTTTTCAAAACTAGACATAATTCTAAGACTTTCTAAGATAATTCTAAGACATAATTCTAAGACCCTGAGAGCGTTCAAAACTCAAAATTCAATTTTTGGCAAATTTTTGAATTTTGAAAATTGGCTATATATTCTATTGCTTATAGCTCCAGTGTTTCTAATCAGATTTTAACGATTCGACAACCATTCGAACCGTCTTGATGAGTAGAACATTTCGTTTTTTTTGTTCAACTCTCTAGGATAAAGTGCCTCAACATATGCCTAAAACATAACTGGTACCATCGGCAAGCCAAATGTTGGTCTCTTTTCTCCAAATTTTGTAATTGCCTCGAGCAAAAAGTCAAGGAAATACATCTACTACTTGTGGAATCTGCTGCTAGGACAGTTGCATTTTGTTTTTGGCGCGCAGTTCAGTGTCTCTTTCCATGCGCGCCCAAAAACAAAATGCAGATGACGCAGCAGATTCCACAAGTAGTAGATGTATTTCCTTGACTTTTTGCTCGAGGCAATTACAAAATTTGGAGAAAAAGAGACCAACATTTGGCTTGCCGATGGTACCAGTTATTTCTTCCACTTTTAATATAGTATAAAATGTATAAATAAAAATTTATTTTTTTGTAATATATGGAAAATAAATAAAAAAAATAAACTCATTTAAAAAATTATAACAAACATAAAAGAATCGAAAATATATTAAGATATTAATGGATAAAAAATTTAAAAAAATAAAAAAACATAATTATTTAAAAAATATAACAAAAAGAAAAAATTCGAAAATCAAAAATACAATTCAAATTTATTGGCAAACTAACATATTTTTGTGAAATTTTCATGATTTTTGCTTAGAGCAATTGATTTTTGGGAGAAAAGAGCTCTAATTTTGACCTGCCGATGGTACCAGTTGTTTTTTCAACTTAAAGATTCCAAAATAAAAATGATTGCCTAAGAAGAATTCGATCCTCCCAGCTTCAACCAGCTGTTTAATCGCGTAGACCACTACACCACGGATGAATATGCATAGCTGCTTAACTGAAGACTTATGAATAAAAGTCAATACATGAGGCCCAAGGACCCGGGGGGGGGGGTGAGTGGGGGACGAAATGAATACCTACTATCATCCATTGAATAGATGCGGAGAAGAAGAAGGAGGAGGAGGAGGAGGAGGAGTCGGAGTTCTACAATTCTGCAACTTTTCAGCGATTTCTCGCGAGTTTTGGTCAATTTGATGATGCTCTTTCCAATGCAAAAAGAATTAGAAAGATTGAAACTCCCTGTGACGAGCTAGAGCCTTATCAAAATAAAGATCTAGCAATAACCCCGAAAACGTACACCTAGGTCGAAAAGAGGGGCTGGGCGCTGACGGTCGCTACACTCCCTCGCGCCAGCCCAATATGCATCAACAACATCATCAACATATGCCTAAAACGTTAGTTTTCATTTTCAACCTTAAATATCTCTCGTGGTACAAGTCTTTCCGGCTGATGGGTAGAACTTACACCCCATGAATATTCCCCCCCCATAATATTGCCCCCCCATGAATATTGCCCCCCCCCCATGAATATACCCGCCCCCCCATGAGTTTTGAAGGGAATTTTCGCCCTCATGTTGCTCAGCAAATATTGCCCCCCCCCCATGATTTTTGTTGCCTACTAGTTAGTCTATACCGTGTTCGTCATGCTACTAGTTAGTCTGCCTACTATGAGGAGTAGTACTAGGATACTGTTTACGGCAACCCCTTAGGCTTAGTCAAAATGCGCGAATACTGTGGCAGTACTACCCATAGTTGCTTAGGGGCCATGGTCCCTACTGTGGCAGTACTACCCATAGTTGCTTAGGGGCCATGGTCCCTACTGTGGCAGTACTACCCATAGTTGCTTAGGGGCCATGGTCCCTACTGTGGCAGTACCTACTACATGGACTAACTAGTAGGTACTGCCACAGTGAAAGGACGAGCCTTTTAGTTTTTGTGTTGGCTACGCCCTATATAGCGGTATAGACTAACTAGTAGCATGACGAACACGGTATAGACTAACTCGGTTTAGACTCATGGGGAGGGCAATATTTGCTGCAACAGTTTGACCTAAAATTTTGACCTATGTTCATGGGGGGGGCAATATTTGCTGAGTGAATTTTGACCAAAAAAATGCGATAAATTTAATATTAATAAATAAAACAAGGTATTATCGGCTAGCGCCAAGATGCGCGGCCTTTGTTCCAGTACAAGTAATAACCACTAGCTACGTTACAAAACTTTTCAATTCGCATGGTTGATACGTACCTGCCAAAAATTAGCTGATTTCATTGAAAAACAATGGATTTATGCATGTTCAAATTTTTGAAACATCAAGATTTTGGGTTTTTGTCTATAAATCAAGATAAAATAAATATTTCAATAAATCCTTTTGCCAGCTTTAAGATATTACTTTGATGGATGTACCTGCCAAAAATCAGCTGATTTCATTGAAAAACAATGGATTTATGCATGTTCAAATTTTTGAAACATCAAGATTTTGGGTTTTTGTCTATAAATCAAGATATAATAATTATTTCGAAAATTCCTTTTGCCAGCTTCAAGATATTACTTTGACGGACGTACCTGCCAAAATTCAGCTAATTTCATTGAAAAACCAGTGATTTATGAATTTTCATATTTTGAAACATCAAAAAATTGAGTTTTGGGCAAAAATCGAAAAATTACGTCCATCGCAAAAAATGGCCTGGAGATACCACCCAGGCGGACCTTCATGCAAAAAATTAGCCAATTTCATTGAAAAACCGCGGAGTACGGGCCCGGGACAGACATATATATATATATACTAGTAATATTGATCAGTGGCCACGCTTCGTGCGGCCACATTATGTAGATGGCTGTGTGACATATCGTACACTCAGTAGCAAATGCTAACAGGTGGTATAAACGCCGGCATCATATCACTTATTATTACTATCTTGAAACACCAGCTCCCCAAGTAGGGTTGAAATCGCGAAAATTGGCGTAACTCATTGGGATTTTTCAAAAAACTTATACAGAAAAATTGTGAAAGTAAATGGATGATCCTAAATAGAATGATTTTGCCTTGAATTTAAAAAAAAGTCCGCCAAAAAAAGTTAAAAACTGGTGGAGCTATTGACCCTCAAAGTTGGAAAATGACCAAAATGAGCACATTTTCGATATTTTCATCAGTTTCAAGAATTCAGGCGAAGGTGCGGGTATATGCCAGAGAATGTCCAATCCGAGATCTATCCAAAATGGTATCATATGCCAGGTTAGGTGGAGAATCCAGCTCGGGCAAGGTACCCTCCCAAAGTGGTATCACGCGTATTATATAAGATATATATATATATATGCGGACAGACGGACACAAAAATGGGGTAACTGCTTAAGCTGGCCTTGGCCGCCCGCCGCTTGGGGCAGGGCGCCAGAGCTCCTCCGGCCTCCGGGCACGGGTGCTACGGCCCCTACGCTTCGCCTAGCATGCTTCGCATGCTAGACTACGCTCCGGGGCCTCCGCACCCATGCCCTCCGGCCTCCGGAGCTCTGACTGCCCTGCCCTCCGCGGCAGGCGGCCGTCGGCCGCGCAAAAATTATTAAATTTAATTAAACTTTCATGGGGGGGGCGGGTATATTCATGGGGGGGGGGGGCAATATTCATCGGGGGGGGGGGGGATAATTCATCGGGGGGGGGGGGGGGGGGATAAAGCCATGGGGGGGGAATATTCATGGGGTGTAAGTTCTACCCATCAGCCGTCTTTCCATCGTACACTTTTGTCAATATAGGTAAAATTACCTGAATTTTCAGAAAATTTGGGTGCCGAATGCGGAAACTTGAGTTTTTATATCAAAATCAAAAATTTAGCAAAATTTTAAAACACTGAAAATCGGTTTTTTACGAATAACGCAGCTGCACTTGATCCTAGAGAGTTTAACAAAAAAACGAAATGTTCTACTCATCAAGACGGTTCGAATGGTTGTCGAATCGTTAAAATCCGATTAGAAACACTGGAGCTATAAGCAATAGAAGAAATAGCCATTTTTCAAAATTCAAAAATTTGCCAAAAATTGAATTTTGAGTTTTGAACGCTCTCAGTGCACCAAAAGTCTTAGAATTATGTCTAGTTTTGAAAAAAAATATAAAAAAGGGGGGTCAAAAAAATTTTCTGCAACCCCCTTTCTGAGACATTTGACCTTCTCAGTAAAGCTCTCTTAAAAGTGGGAGAAATATCTGGTACCATCGGCAGGCCAAATGTGGGCCTCTTTTCTCCAAAATTTGGAATTGCCTCGAGTAACAAGTATATGGCGCAGAGCGCAATAGGTGACCGCGGAGCTCTCAACATACCCCATTTTTCAACCTTTCTACCTAAAAAAGTCATGTTTCAAATAATGCGGGACTTGTCAAACCTCTCCAGATCTTCCTCCAATTTTATTTCCTTTCAGGAGAAAAAAAAGTTTGTCAATATCCGTTGAGAATTGAGCCTTTTACAACATACCCAAATTTTCGACCTTTCTACCCAAAAAAGTAATGTTTCAAATGCTCGGAAACAGGTTCCACCCCTCCAGATCTTCCTAAAATCTCATTACCTTTCAGGAAAAAAAAAGTTTGTCCAAATCCGTTGAGAATTGAGCCTTTTACAGCATACCCAAATTTTCAAAATTCTACCCAAAAAAGTAATGTTTCAAATGCTCGGAAACCGGTTTTACCCCTCCAGATCTTCCTAAAATTTTATTACCTTTCAGGAAAAAAAAAGTTTGTCAAAATCCGTTGAGAATTGAGCCTTTTACAGCATACCCACATTTTCAACCTTTCTACCCAAAAAAGTAATGTTTCAAATGCTCGGAAACCGGTTCCACCCCTCCAGATCTTCCTAAAATTGCATTACCTTTCAGGAAAAAAAAGTTTGTCCCAATCCGTTGAGAATTCGGTGAGGACCAGCATTTCCAGAAATATATACATACATACATATATATGAGGACAAAAGTTGAGTAACCTCTATAGACCGCGGAGCGGCCCTTCGGGCCGCTCCGCGGTCAAAAAGTCAAGGAAATACAATTTCTACTAGTGGAATCTGCTGCGTCATCTGCATTTTGTTTTTGGGCGCGCATGGAAAGAGACACTGAACTGCGCGCCAAAAACAAAATGCAACTGTCCAAGCAGCAGATTCCACTAGTAGAAATTGTATTTCCTTGACTTTTTACTCGAGGCAATTCCAAATTTTGGAGAAAAGAGGCCCACATTTGGCCTGCCGATGGTACCAGATGGATGCGACGTTTTTCAAGGTGATCGAAAAGAAGACAAAAAGGGGCGTACTCCGCGGCAGTGTTGAAAGGAGGCGCCGCTGCCGCTGCCATTCTCGCGACAGCTTCTCGTTCGCACCACTACCTTCAGTGTTTACGAACATCTCTTTGGCAAGTTATATATTTTTGAAAATTAAGTTTTCAAAGAACAAAATAATCAATGAATCTAATCAGCTGATCAATGAAAAAGATTTCCATTCCCATCAACATTATTAGGCCATATTCTAGTTTTGTCATTCCCGTTTGCCACCCATTACTCACTTTATCCCACTAAAAATTTAAAGACTTCAAAATCCCAAATTTTTAATAAAAATTTTGGAAACTTGCAGAAGTATTTGAATTACTTCGTCCGATTTAAAATTTGAAAACTCAGAATAAAATATCTGCTGCGCAGTACCTGAATATTTGGGCTTTGATTTTGAGCTTTGGAATAATGCTTCAAACAGGGTGTAATCCTTTCCTCCACAGTCCATGCCCTTCTCCCCTCTAATATGAAAAATCATTTGTTAGAATGAGCAGAACCTCCGCGGAGTGGCTGGGGTGCTTGTAGTCCTGAAACACGGGGAGACGAATCTCCTAGAACGCGGGGGGGGCAGTGTATTAGCCACCCCCATCTTCCCTCCACCCGTCGCGCAACCCATGCAGCCATCACCCTTCCCCCCGCCTTTCCAGACATGGCGCCCAGTCATTTTACCAAAACCATTCCAAGTCCCCAAAACCCTGCGCATTTGCTGAATGGCAGGTATTCTGTAGCATGAGTTCTTAGCCACGAGGGCGTGTGACGAGGGCGTCAGGGCATGAAATTTTCGAGAAGAAAACTTAGCTAAGCACCAGAGCGCTCAGCTCGGAAAATAAGGGGGTAAGGCCCCATCCGGAGAATGCTAATGCTGAACATGCATGCATTCAGTGTTTATTGAAGAAATTAGTCTCATGGAGCTGTGCGAATTTTTGCGCGGCCGAAGGCCGCCTGCCGCGGAGGGTAGGGCAGTCAGAGCTCCGAAGGCCGGAGGGCATGGGTGCGGAGGCCCCGGAGCATAGCCTAGCATGCGAAGCATGCTAGGCAAAGCGTAGGGGCCGTAGCACCCGTGCCTGGAGGCCGGAGGAGCTCTGGCGCCCTGCCCGGAGCAGCGGGCAGCCAAGGCCCGCTTAAGCTGTTACCCTATTTTTCATCCGTCATTCCGCAAATATATCTTATATAATACGGGTGATGATATGCTCGGTGCAGAATGGTTTCGAAGTGTATCGAGGCATATGGTAGCATTTTGGATAGATATCAGTGAGTTCTCCAAAATATGAAGGGAAGTCCTCACGGTTTTTCCTCAATATTAATTATGAGTGAAAACGTTTCGATTTTTGCCATTTTTAGGTCTTTTTTAACTTTACTTTGCTCTAGCTCATTCAATTTTTGACTTTTCTTGTCAGACTTTTTTTTCAATTCAAGGCCAAAGAATTCTGTTTAAGAGGCAGTTTGCAAGAGGATTGAGAGACATTATAGAAGGGGTATTCCACTTACCAAAAATCGAAGGTTTGAGTTGGGAATCATGATCAGGCCATGGTTTTAGGCCATTTAGTTGTGATCTCAGCCCAACCAACCCTGGCCCAAAATGTGGCTTATTTGCTAAGAAATGGCCATTTTTCTAACACCTACTTTTTTGACCTCTGGATGACCTAAAAATCAGTTTTTGGCCAATTTCAACCAATTTTTTTTGACCAACCCTAGATTTTTATATATCAATCGAACCGCAAAACTACAACAAAATTCATGGTGACAATAATTTGTTGCAAAAGAAAAATTTTTTCAATTGATTTTTTAAAAATCCGATTTTTGCATTTTGCAATTTTTGGCACAAAAAAACTGATTTCTAAAAACGATCAAAAAATTCAAGGTTGAGACCTAGCCTGTCTTTTTATTCACAATCTTGCCGTCATTTTGGTATACAACACTTTAAAAACGGCGATGTCACAGCCGGAAAATTTTTTGATTTAAAATTGCCAGTCCGATTTTGGCCCTATGTTATAACATAGGCAAAAAATGGCTGAAAAAATTTTGTTCTTAAAATTCGAATTTGTTGGCATGAAATGTTCCATTGGGACCCCCTTCACCCCGCTGTATAATTTGTTTCCCCAGAATTAGTCTCAATCTGCTCAAACTGAGATGGCCTTTTTCCTATGTTATAGCATAGAAAGCCTTTGTCCCTATCTTAAATCAAAAAATTTTCCGGCTGTGACATCGCCGTTTTTAAAGTGTTGCATACCAAAATGACGGCAAGAATGTGAATAAAAAGATAGGCTAGGTCTCAACCTTGAATTTTTTGATCGTTTTTAGAAATCAGTTTTTTGTGCCAAAAATTGCAAAATGCAAAAATCGGTTTTTTAAAAAATCAATTGAAAAAATTTTTCTTTTGCAACAAATCATTGTCACCATGAATTTTGTTTTAGTTTTGCGGTTCGATTGATATATAAAAATCTAGGGTTGGTCAAAAAAAATTGGTTGAAATTGGCCAAAAATTGATTTTTAGGTCATCCAGAGGTCAAAAATGTAGGTGTTAGAAAAATGGCCATTTCTTAGCAAATAAGCCATATTTTGGGCCAAGGTTGGTTGGGCTGAGATCACAACTAAATGGCCTAAAACCATGGCCTGATCATGATTCCCAACTCAAACCTTCGATTTTTGGTAAGTGGAATACCCCTTCTATAATGTCTCTCTAAACTGCCTCTTAATTGCCAACCTCATTTTCAGCTACAAAGTAATCGCTCAATGACTCTTCAACTACATAATGTTTCATTCTAAACAAGATGCCGCCCAATGCGGTAAGGTTAAGGTATCGAAAAGAAGGTAATATTGATTGATAATATAAAGATAAAATGAAAACCTTGGCTGCTGCAAAGCCGGAGTTTGAGGCAATGTAGACCTGCTTGGATTTGCACAGCGTAAGGAAGGTGTTCACTTCCGTACCCTTCCACTTTTTGCCATGGAGCCGTAGTTGGTGTGAGCTGGCATTTCATTCTAAAAAGAAAGATTGACATGAGAGAAGGTGATTTTGGAGCATGGGAACAATGTGCACGAAGGTGTTCGTGCTCGTGATTTCAGTCCACATGTCTTGAAGCTCCAGATAGCGCTTCGGCATGGTCTCGACGAAATATACGTCGCTGAAAAACTTATCTCTCTTCGAAAGGAGAGCACTAAGAGAAAAAGGATGGCTACCTCGATCCGCTCTTAACCGCTTGGAGTTGTTGGAGTAGACGACGTTGAGTGCGATAAAGACCTGCGCCGGTGGGATCTCGTAGGCATTGGCGATGAGGCGGTAGCGGGAGCCGGCGGAGATGGTCTCAGGGTAGAGACGTGTCGTGTTCCTGCCACCTCCTCAAGCTAATCAGTTCCCTTCAGCAGTTGTACTCTGTCTACGCGATTGTGAATTTGTTCTGGTACAAGTCCCGTACTACCAGAACACGGCCCTCCTTGTCGACACTCAATAGGAAGCCGGTGTATGTGTCGAGCCGTTGGCCGCTGTCAAGTTTTGGGTGATTCAAAAGGCTCAAAAATTGGAAAACAAAGTGGCTAACACGCGAACAGGCGCGTTGCACTTGGCCTCGGCTATGGAAAGGTAGCCGAGCTGGCTCGATGAGGATGAGCTCCTTGATCTTTGTCTACAAATGCTTCCCTCGTTTCCTCTATTTCTTAGTCAACAAAAGACAAACTACCGGGTAGCTGGAGTTGTGCTGCACAAGGGCGTAGTCGAGATCAAAGAACACGGCCTTGATGCCCTTCATGTATAAGCCGGATAGCGCCAGGACGCTGTCAATTGAGTGTCTACTCAGTGTTTCATATTTTATTATTTTATATTTTACGTAAAATATAAAATTATAAAATATATGGTATGTTAATTTTATAAAATTTGGCCGATTTTTATTTTATTCTATTCCTTAATTTTTGAGGATTTTTATTCTATCCGGGTCCTCATCGTTGTAGATATCGCTGTTTATTTCGGCCAGGCGCTGCATTGCATGATTGCTTGGGTTGGTGGGAGGGGCTTGAAGCTGGATGAGAGTGAGTGTACCTGGAGCTCATCGTGAAGCCGAGGGCAGATGTAAGCGGTGCGGAGGTCACGCGCCTGCGGTGCGGCGATGTCGTGCTCCAACGTGTCCCCGCAAAACAGTGCCTCTCCGCTCTCCAGGCTGAACTTCTGGAGGAAAATGTAGATGTTCCCTCCGATGTACCACTTCTGCAACTCCCCATATATTCATTTCCATCTAGTGGCTGTATTTGAACTTTGAATATTATATGGCTAGAATCTAAATATTTGATTTTTGCCAAAAAATAATTGCTGCCAAATAAATTGTCAATTTCCAATTTTCCATTTTCAAATAAAGGCAAGAAGCAATGAAGTGAAGAAGGGAAGAGAAGGTAATAGAAAAGTAGTTTGAGATGGCGAACCTCATTGGGCAGAGGTGCGGAGGAGACGTCGGTGGATCCAGAGTCTGTCACCCGACCGCTGCTGTCCAGATGCCAGAGGGGCAAGATCTCATATTTGCTGAAGAGGTGCGGCTTGAAGATGCCGCCCTTGAAGAATGAGAGGATGTTCTGTATCCCTGTGACGGCTATGAGCGCATCCTCAATTGCAAATCCCATTTTAAGCTCCAAAGTTATCGCTCAATGACTCTTAAACTAGATAATGTTTCATTCTAAACACAATGCGGTCCAATGAGGTAAGATATCAAAGAAAAGGTAATATAAATAGATCAAATAAAGAAATAAAATGAAAACCTGAGCTGCCGAAATTTGAGAATGAGTCGAGGAAGACGTATTTGAATTTGAGGCGAGGAAGACGTATTTGGCCTTGAAGAGGCTGAAGAGTGCGGCGATCTCCGTCTGCTTCCACTTTTTCGCCAGTTGCCCATAGTCCGTCTGCGAGGGCATCTCATTCTAAAAAGAAGGTTTGACGATGAGAAAAGGTGATTTTGAAGCATGAGAACGATGTGTATGTAGGTGTTGGTGGTCATGATGTCCGTGAACATGTCGGGGAGCTGGAGGTAGGGCTTGCCGGGGGTTTCGATGTAGTGAATGTCGCTGTAAAACTCTCACCTCTCCACGAAAGGAGAGCACAAGAGAAAAAAGGATGCAACCTGGAGACGCTCTTGAATCGCTTGGAATTGTTGGAGAAGAGTAGGTTGTAGGCTGTGAAGATTCGGGTGGGTGGGATATCGTAGGAATTGGTGATGAGGCGGTAGCGTGTGCCAGGGCAGACGGTCTCAGAGTAGAGGTGCGCGGTGTTCCTGCAAGCTCTTCAAACTAATCAGTTCCCTTATCGAGCGTCGGGGCTGGTGGGCTCGAAGTATTGGGCCACCATGTTCCTGCAACCTCATCAACATAAACAGTTCACTCCAGTAGATCCAGTATTATTCCTACGCAAAGGTGAAGTGCTTCTGGTACCTGAACGCAACAATCTTTGTCCACTCAAAGCTGTCATATTGATGTTGAAGGCGGAACTTTTGGAATGGCGTGGCTTTTGGTGTTGTAGCGTTGAAGAGCGGGAGAAGGGTCGGACGTGTGCAGAGAAAAGCCCTCGCCAACGTCCAGCTCCTCTCCTACCTATGACCTCAGCTCATTTTCTTTCATAGCTTATCGCAGAAATCATCCCCGGCGAAAGCGAAACGGCGTAATTGAATTGAAGCCAGCTTTAAGTGAAAAGGAATGGAAAAATCGAAAAGAGAATCATGCTCAACCATTGTGCGCGCTTTGTGTCGCTAAAGATGCACAAGTGAGGAGATGAGTCAGAGAGGATGCGAGAAGAAGTGGGTGCAGACTGCGAGTGGCTGTGAGAGTGGGAGAGCGGGAATTGCACAGAAATAAACCACCTGTTCATCAGTTCGTTGCGAAAGATTAACGCATTCCTCAAAGCCGCCTTGTTAAAACATATCACCAACTGAAATGCTACACAGAAGATTAACATTAACCAACAACCAAGAGAAATGCTACATTTCATTTTTGGGGAATACGGCTATTCAAATGTGGGAAAATCTTTTTTGCTTTTGAAAATTTTCAAATTGACAGAAAGGGTAGTTTTAACTAAGAATTTTCCTAATCACGTTCCAAAAGGCAAAAATCTAAAATATTGCATAAAAATGAAATACATAGGAACAAAGGCGAAAAATACAAAAAACGCAACCAAGGAAGGGCAAATGGAAGTCAATGAGGATTGAGAAGAGAGCTGTTGGTACAATTTCACCTACACAGCCCTCATGCACCTCCACCTACTGTTCCCGCCCCTTTTTCAGTCATGGCAAACTGTTCGAAGAAGACGGAAAATTCAACTGGGGCGGAATGTCTGGAGAATGGAGTCTAGTGCTAAGGCGATGCGAACAGAGGGTTTTTTGCTCCGAGTCAAGCCTTCTTCTCCCAGCCTGCTCCCACGCTTTCCCGCGTAACCACTCAAGGCTTGTTTTTATCTTTAGGCCTCCATCACCCTAGTCTACTTCTCACCTTCACACCTTATTTCTCCGTCACACACATGCTTCGTCCAAATTTTCGTAAGCTGCAACGAGTTGAACTTCACTCGCAATTATTGAACACATCAAAATCTGCATTCGCAACAAGCATATAATTTGGGCACGGCTACATGCAACAAAAGGCTTTTCTCCATCCCTCAACCGCATTGGAGTAAACATGTTTTGCCACAAAGCCGCAAATGTAATTCTTTTTATTGTCGGTGTGGGCTTTGGTCAGATCAGTTGTGCAGCTCTCCAGCTACTGATGGCGCAGCTACTCATCTGTTCACCCGCACGCTCAGGTCTTCTCACAGCTCTGCTAAGCTCTGCCCCTTCATCCCTTTCCTGAGAGCAAGATACAAATGCGCAATCTTGTTTTCAGCCTGTTATGACTTTCCGAGCACATCAGCCATGAGGCAATCTCTGCATTCTGCTTTTCGCAATCCGCAATGAAACCGAGACACAATTCCGCGAGTTGTAAGCACTAGAAAATAGAGACACTCCAATCACGCCTACCAATCTTTCTTGCCGAAATCCCGAAAAAAAACCGCAAATAGGCACTTTGAAAAGAAATGAAAAAAGCATTAGGACTCCATTGGCACACTGGAGTCGGAGGGGGTCCCAATGGGGGTGACGGACTCCTGGAGGACGTCGAACTTCTTCGCCTTCACCTTGGCACTGAGCACGGCCTTCTGCTCCTCCGACAGCTTCTTCGTCGTATTCCCCGCGTACTCCAGCACGCCCCTGCAACTTCCCCATCTTTCAATTGCAGACCAAATGGCTGAGTGGGAACTTGGGCGGGCTGATGGTGAAGTTGGGGGTTTTGCCGGAGACAAGGCGTGCGAGGTTGTTGTTGATGACCACGTAGCGGAAGGAGTTGCCGGAGGCCAGATCCCCGTGCATCCCCGCCTCCAGGGCCTTGGAGACCATCTCCAGGCACTCATCCTCCTGTGACACCGTTTCTGCTGACTGCTAGAAAAGAGGGTGAAGAGAGGAGAGGTGGGAACGCTTTGCTTGGGCTTCCAGCGGGTCTCCAGGACGAACATGGCGTTGAGGGAGCCGGAGCCGTCGGCGTTGTAGGGGGCCTGGGCGGAGTAGCCGTTGGCCGAGACCATGTACAGCTCCGGACCCTTCTCGTCCACACCCGCGATCAGCAGGTACGCCCCCACGTAGCCCATGTACCTGATGACAGTGAGGATGAGTGAGGAGGAGTAGAAAGGAGGAGTAGAAAGAAGTGGCTCACTTGAATAGGTACTGGCGGGCGTGTCGAAGGGCGGTGATGACGCGGCAGCGGCGGCCGGTGTTGAGCTCGATGAGGCGCAGCTGGGCGGAGAGCATCCGGCTCACCTGGTCCAGGTCCGCTGCCGTACCCGCCCCTGCGGCACTGCAATCCCCACAATCTCCTTTGAGGAGGAAGAAGAGGGAGGAGAGGAGGGTACTAGATGAAGTCGGTGAGGCGGTGGAGCTTGTTGCAGAACTTGTCGGCGATGATGTTGGCGCTGGTGGCGCGGGAGTCGGCGCCAATGATGACGCCGCCGTGGAAGGTGGAGCCCACGATGGTCGTCCCCGTGGACACCGCACGCAGCTTGGCCGTACCCAGCGTCTCGCCCAGCATCAGGTTCCTGCATCCATTCATCCGCCTAGCCCAGCCACCCTTCTTTGCCACACAGGGATGAAATGGAACCGTTTGACGTTGGAGAAGTCGAAGCCTCCGGGAGCTTCGATGGGCTGCAGCTTTGGCTCTTCCATGGACAGCATCTTCACTCCGATTGCAGAAGATGAGTGGGAGTGAAGAGAAGGGAAGTGGAGTGAAGAGAAGGGAGTGAGAATGCGGCGGTAGGGTTGATGAGATTGCAGGGCATGCTACGGTAACTTTTCAGGCATTTCAGGCACTTGAGCATTCAATCGACAGATTACTGTAGCACACGGAATGTCCATCGATGCAAAACTATTGTCAAAACTATTTCCATTTAAGACAGACTTTTTGCGCGGCCGCAGGCCGCCTGCCGCGGAGGGCAGGGCAGTCAGAGCTCCGTAGGCCGGAGGGCATGGGTGCGAAGGCCCCGGAGCGTAGCCTAGCATGCGAAGCATGCTAGGCGAAGCGTAGGGGCCGTAGCACCCGTGCCCGGAGGCCGGAGGAGCTCTGGCGCCCTGCCCGGAGCGGCGGGCGGCCAAGGCCCGCTTATACAGTTACCCCATTTTTCGTCCGTCTGTCCGCATATATATATGTGTGTGGTTCCAGAGCCCGGACTCAACGGTTTTTCAATGAAATTGGCTGAAATTTTGTATGAAGGTCTGTCTGGGTGGTGGGTAGGAGGGTTTTTCTGGGCATGGTCTAATTTTGATTTGTTCTGGATTTATGGTCAAAAAACCTGGAAAATCAGGACCTTAAAATTCGAAACATTTTCGAAAAATTGTATTTTACTGTTATTAATCATTTATTATTATTTAGATTGTTATTTATCGTTTAAATGCCTCAGAAACCAAAACTAGAGCTAGACCAATGTTACTTTCTACTTTTGTTTGTGTCCTTTTAGTATTTCTTGAGCCAACATGCTGATTATTCATTTCATTCCTTAACATGGTGAACAAGGCCGCGCATCTATTGGCGATAGCCGATAATTCCTTGTTGATAGAGTTGTGAATCGGTTGACCACTTTTTTTTGACCCCCATTTTTTATGGTTGGATATTGAAAAAGAGATAATTTTATGCTATGTCCTAAAAGCACACCTCATAAAACGAATTATTTGGCTCACAATGACACATTTTGTGAGACAAGGTCAGGCAAAATAGGGAAAATCCGGGTTTTTTGATCTTCATTACTAAAATGGCTGCTGCGTGTCAGAAACTTAATGGATTGTAAAAATTCCAAGAAGGTTAGATTCCTAAGAGTTAGTAGTACAAAACTGCTTGTTGAAATTGCCCATTTTGATAACTTTTATTGGGTGTAACTAACTCTTAAACTTGAAAAACCCAAAATTGTGGAATTTTTTTTCAACGAAAAAAACTGATTTTACCTTAAATTTCACCAAACTCAAGAAAATGACTACGATTTTTGAACTTCCCGTTAAATTTTGGTCCAGAAAAAATGCTTAGTTTTCTTGTAGAGGGCTGTTCACTTAGGAATTCATTGCAATGTTTGGTGGACACTGCTGAAACCGCCCTATGTTATAACATAGGCCAAAATTGGTCAAAAAATTTTTGGTTTCAAAATTCCATTATTTGGGCCTGAATTGTTCCTCTAACGTCCCTTCCACCCCCCTGTAACATTTGTTTTCCCAGAAGTAGTCTCAATCTGTCAAAACTGAAATGCCCATTTTGACCGCAGAGCGGCCCGAAGGGCCGCTCCGCGGTCTATAGAGGTTACTAAACTTTTGTCCTCAGGTATATATATATATATATATATATATCTGGAAATGCTGGCCCCGGGCGAATTCTCAACGGATTTGGACAAACTTTTTTTTTCCTGAAAGGTAATGAGATTTTAGGAAGATCTGGAGGGGTGGAACCGGTTTCCGAGCATTTGAAACATTACTTTTTTGGGTAGAAAGGTTGATAATGTGGGTATGCTTTAAAAGGCTCAATTCTCAACGGATTTTGACAAACTTTTTTTCCTGAAAGGTAATACAATTTTAGGAAGATCTGGAGAGGTGAAACCGGTTTCCG
>JASANA010001694.1:0-16989 GCA_030248095.1 Ptycholaimellus sp. GST1_10 | reverse complement strand
ATGAGTGAAGCTGGAGAGAGACCGGGGGCATATGGGGCGATTGTGACGGTTGAGAAGATGGGCCACGAGAGTGAGTCGACCCATCAGCTGAGCCCCGCAGTCGAAGCAGCGATAGGCTGCGGCTTCCTGGGCTCTCCGCCGCGTGCTCTAGCAGATGAGCCAGCAGCTCTTCCATTCTGCCATTCCTCTTCCTCCTCCCATCAGCCCCCCGAGCCAAGGAAGGGCAGGAACTGATGGAAGGTGATGTCGCAGTGGGAGCAGGAGAGGTGAGCGGAATTCTTGTGCTCCTCTGCTATGTGGCTGAAGAGGGCCTGGAAGCTGGGCAGACGGGCTTTGACAGGCCGGGCATTCCTCCTCCTGCAGACTCTCTGGGCTCCAGCCCGTGCTCTTGCACCTGAAATAGAGGATTGGCTACTGAGGCTGGAAGGGTAGGGAAAAAGTAGGAGCGATAGGACGTGGATGCGAAATGCGTTGCGGTCGCAGAAGGCTTGGTTGTCGTCTGGACAGAACTGGATGCTCATGAGGTGCTGGTTGAGGCGGAACTTGCTGGGGACCTGCTGTTGGCAGAGGGTGCAGGGAACACCACCCGCTGCAAGACCTACTCATTTCTGCCCCTCCAATGGGAGGATGTGGAGGGGAAGGAACGTTGACATGACGAGCGAGATCTTCGCTGCACTCAAACTCCTCGTCGCAGGAGTCGCAGAGGAAGGCCTGCTCCTGCCTTTTCCTCTGCTCCTCCGCCGCCCTTGCCTTCTTCTTCATCAATGTAGAGGCTTTCTTCTTCCGCCTGCAAAGGGGAAGTTGAGGGCTGCTTTCGAAGGAGGGGTTGGAAGGGGAAAGAAACAGAGGAGTGTATCGGGAGGAGCGGTGGAGGAGGGCCTGCTCTTTGGCGCGTTCTTTGGGGTCTTTGATGGCGAGAAGGCGTCGATGGGTCTTGCTGAGGATGTGTGACTTGCGGCCGTACTTGCTGATAAGACTGATCCTACAGACTTTGCAGTGGTACGAGCCATTGGAGCCCAGCGAACTCTCCGATTCATGCCCCTCCTTGCAAATGCGCTTATTGAAGCATAGTTGAAAAAGAAGTATGTGCAATAAGAAAGCAGGTGTTGTAAGGAAACACCTGAGAGTTTGGGGTGGTGTTGATCGACTCGTTGTCAGTAGGAGAACTGGTTTGCGAGCGAGGAAGTTGGGCGTTGGTACGTGGAAAAGTCTTCTGCTTTTTACCGCTCGCATCCAGCAAACTCTGCACCCTAACACTTGAAGTCTAGGGAAATGGGAAGGGAAAGTGAAATGGGAGGGCAACCTGAGAAGGAGCCCAGTTGAAGGTGGCCTCCACGTCGATGATGGAGGTGGACTGTGAGTGTAGAGGTGAAGCTAGGCACTCTTCCTGGTTGCTGGGTGGAGTGTTTGCGGTGGGAGAGGCAGGGGGCTGCTGCTGCTGGGAGGGAAGGAGCTCGTCCATGATGTCGTCGAGGCCGAGGTCGGAGTCGGAGGAGGCAATCGAAGGAGATCGCTGTGCGTCTGAGGTCTGGAGCCGGGAGACGAGGAGCTTGCTCTGCTTGTCCGGTGATGCTGGGCCAGAGGTCATGTTGGAAGCGCTGGAAGTCGCTTCGGCTGCTTTGGCACCGTCGTTCGATTCCGCCTCCACAGTTGGATGCGGCGATGTGGAGCTCTCCGTCTCTACTCCACTTTCTCCCCCTTCTTCTAGGTCTTTCTCCTTCTCCTGGCTGCTGGCCTCCGGGGTTGACGGCTTCTGAGCTGGCGGGGGAGGAGTGACAGTGGGTTGCTGCTGCTGGGAGGGCAGAAGTTCGTCCACCAGGTCGTCGAGGCCGAGGTCGGAGGACTCATCTTCGTCATCAACGGCTACAGGCCGGCTGCTTGGCCCTGGCGAAGGAAGCCTTGAGGAGGAGGCGGTTGAAGGAGATGGCCGTGCTTCTGGGGACTGGAGCAGGGAGACGAGGAGCTTGCTCACCTTGTCCGGCGATGCTGGGACAGAGCTCATGTTCTCCGTCTCTTCTCCACTTTCTTGACCCGGGCCTGAAGCCGGGGTGCTAGATGGAGAGCGGGCTTCTTCATCTCCTTCCTCTTCTTCTAGGTCTTTCTCCGAGGACTGGCTTTGCTGCGGAGAAGCTTGCTCAGAGTTTACCTCTTCGGCTTCTGTGCTTCGAAGAGGTGTGAGGGCCTTGCTTGACGGCGGCGGGGTGGGCAGGTCGCATTCTTGCTCGCTGCTGCTCATGGCTGCCGGAATGGATGGGGCCTCTTCTGGCAGTTCTACTCCAGGCGTCTCATTGATCGTGGTGGGATAGTTGGAGGCGGAGCGCTGGAGCCATTCACAAATGCTCCGCTGACCCTCCTCCATCGTCTGCTCCGCCCCTGGCTCACTCTCCTCTCCTTCCTTCGTTTCCAGCCCTTCCTCGTCCCTCTCTGCGCTCACCTCCTCCTCTTCATTCTCGCCTTCCTCTGCTGCCTCCTCCTCCTGCGACTGCTCTTGCTCTGTTCGGCTGTCTGAGGCGATGGGACTGGGCGTGGGCGAAGTTGGGATCTGGGCGGGAACTTCATCTTCGTCGGATGAGTCCGGCGAAGCTTTGGCGTCCTTGGCCGGAAGGCGGGCGTTGAGTGGTGGTAGGAGGATGGGGGAGGCCGTGAAGGCGTCCTTTGAGGCAGCCAACGCCGCATCCTCAAGCAACACCTGCTCCAAGCTCAGCCTGCAGTATGCTTCAGTCCTCAGACTGGCCCTAGTGATGCGTAGGTAGAGTGAAACTTTCGAGAAGGGGTGGAGAAGGGAAGATAGGCTGAGGAGAGTGGAGTAGGGCGCGATGACTTCGGAGTGAACTGGAGGCTGAGGCTTCCCGCTGCAGCAGAGGAGAACTTTAGAGCAGAAATGGAGATAAGAGAGGAGGCTTAACAGGAGGAAGGATGGCTGAGGCGGCGCCGTTTGCTGAAGGTAGCTGGGGAAGGGGTGCGAAGAGAAGGTGGCGAGGGCGAGATTTGAGAGGAGTGTGCTGAGATTTGAGAGGAGTGTGAGGATCGGACGACGGATCGCCGTCGACTTCGACTTGGCAGAAGCGGGGTGGGGAACTCAACGTCCCCGTTCACAGGCTGCATGCTGTGGTAGTGCAGCGGCTCGGACCTGAGAATTGAGGCTTTCCATGTTCATTCGCAAAGCACAGTGGAATCGAACTGGTTCCAAGGCTGGCTGGAGTGGGTGGCACTGGAGTGGGAAGCGGGGGGAAGCGATGGCGAAAGGTTCACTCTTTGCTCTCGGCGCCTTCAAAAACAGCACACTGAAACAGCTCAATCAAGCTGAGAACAAATGGGAGCACTTATTCTTTTTAGTTTTTCGTCGCTTTTGAGGTCGGTCGAGGGAGGCACCGCAGCTTTGTTCACACGACCAGCGATCTTTCATTCTTATTCTATTCTATGGCTACTACAAAGTGTCTCTTTCGTCAGTACCTGTGTAGAGTGTGCACATTTTGCAAAGTGTGCGCAGTTTGAGCAGTGTGTTCCCCTAAGCGTGCAGTTGATGCTCATGTTTTTGTATGAACAATAGTTTGGCGTAAGCACAAAGTCGTATTTTTCGCTCACTGCTTCACATTCAGAAAACAAACCGAACATCCAACTTATTCGTTTATCTATCAAGTAACTAAGAATCCTTTAATTCTTAATTCTTTAATTCTTGAAGTAAAATTTTAAAAAGGATAAAATATAAATTTCGAAGAAGTTTTTATTTGAATTAACTATGTTTTTTTACTTTGTACAGGAGCAACGCCACAGCATTCCATTTTAGATATCCGCTATTCCGTTTCAGCGTTCATAAAATATGCTACTCTTCCCCAAAATTAAACTAATATATTATTTACAGCTAATTTTTTATTTATTTTGATATCAATGAGATTTTTCTTTGCGTTCCAGCAAATGTCATACCTTTGACCAATGTTTGTATGATCAATGCAACTGTATTCATTCCTGATTGGAATTAATCAATGTCAAAATCTACTATAGGAACCAATGGGTATAGTTTCGCGAAATTATTATTTCGCTTCAAAATTAGCTTCGCTCCGCAAGTCACTATTGCGCTTATACGAAACGAGCGGTCTTTACAGATGGCTCACTTTTTGTCTACTCACCCTGCCTCCAACATTCATCCTATAGAGGGTCGAAAATATCTCGTTTCTGGGTATGCTGTGGTTGCGCAGAAATTTGTTCTTCTTGTCAATTCCTTGCTGGAAAACGCAAGAAATGAAAACCGGGATTTTTCAACAAAAATTTAGCGTCTTTGCTAGAAATTTTTAGTCACAATCAGATTATGTTTCGTGTAATTTATAAATTTCTGATATCTTACCTACAACGTGAATATACAAAGCGCAAGCTTTTAAACTTAGAGAAGAACTTATAACGGTCAAATATTGCACCTGTTATAAATGCTCATGCATTGTTGATCCGATCAATTGGTAACTGATGTATTTTTTTTGCTATCTTTGATTTGAGCATGTTGGGCTTTCCAAAATTGGTGATGATGTCTTGGCGAAAAGTTGGGCACTGACAAGGGAAGCTGTGCGAAAGTTGACCGAGCAAAAAACGTGAACACTGGAAAAAGGCCCGCTAACCTGACGAACATTGAACGCAAAATACAACCAATAAGACTGCCACCAGACGCACACTTGGCTGGCTAGAAAGCAATGCTCCAACAGAAACTGAAAGCAGCAATTGAGTCCGTCCTCTAAGTAGCAGATACAGCATAGCCACAGATTCTTCAGAAAGCCCCCTTTGCATACGCAAACCGTCTCCTGAACCGTTGAGCTACTAAAAACCGAAGAACTACTACAACTTCCAACAGAGTAGCCTAGCATAGAGTCCACAGAGTACTCTAACGAACAGATTCCTCGCCCTGTCCAGCACGAATCCTCCAGCAAAGCAAAACGTGGAAAGGCGGAACAGAGAAAATGTAGGCTCCAGAATAGAAAAGGGAGAGAAAGGGAGACTAGTTGGGCTCCGCTGTGGCCGTCCACGCGGCGAAGAAGGGACTGAAGACGATGAGGACGGCCAGGACGATGACCAGCACCGGGACGCCAGCTCTCTGAAATGACTACACATTTTCATCTTTTCAGGATTTATTTATTGAGGAGTAGAAGATTGGAAGCAGGATGGCCTGATCCCAAGATAGAAGAGATTGGTAAGCTATGCTGCGGAAACCTCTTCTGCTGTAGGCCAGTCCATCTGAACTGCCAAAAGCGTTATATCTGACCGAAATACTAAGCACTAGCAAAAATAGCATTGCTTTTCAGTTTATCACTGCCGTAATTTCTGGCCCAAAAGCCAGAATCAACTTATCCGATTCGCGATAGCTTTTCCATATGGATTATTTTCTATCTTCCTCTCACTGATACGGCTAGCTTGAAAGGGCAGTGAGGGCTAGCTTGAAAGGACTGCTAACCAGTTGCTCCTGCCAGGTTGGAGAGGGAGGATTTTGAAGGAGGGCGTTTTGGATGACGGCTTCGGCGGCGGCGGCCTCGGCGGATTCGCGGAGCTGCTTCTCTTGCTCCAAGGCGCAGCGGAGCTTCTCCTTCTCCATACGCTCCGCCTCCACGCGCCAGTCCGCTTTCTTCAGCCCAAACTACATCTTCATTCATACCAACTTTTGGCACATTTATTCCGATGACTTTGACTTTAACTTTTGGCACAATGGAATTTTTGTGCAGAAAGCGAATAAATGTGGGTAAATGGGACCTCGACATCCTTGGTGTCTTGAAGGCGACGATTTTCGGTGTGAAGGCGCTTGTTCTCCTTCTGCGTCTTCTTCATGTCCGATTCCAGTTTGACCAGTTGCCGCTGCGTCCGCCCCAGTTCCTCCTTTATCGTCGCAAACGCTGCCTCGTTCTTTGCCGCCTGCTGCTGAGCCTAGCAAATCATCACGAACTCTACTTCACATTTTTGACCGCGGAGCGGCCCGAAGGGCCGCTCCGCGGTCTATAGAGGTTACTCAACTTTTGTCCTCATATATATGTATATATATATTTCTGGAAATGCTGTCCACGGGCGAATTCTCAACGGATCTTGACAAACTTTTTTTTTCCTGAAAGGTAATGCTATTTTAGGAAGATCTGGAGGGGTGGAACCGGTTTCCGAGCATTTGAAACATTACTTTTTTGGGTAGAAAGGTTTAAACATTGCAATATACAGTTTTTGCGCTGTAGCACCTGTAATCTTGAGAATTGCACAGACAACTTGAGTTTTTTTGTTCACAAGTCGTATATAACGATTCCAAATCTGTGCTTACTTTTGAAAATGGTTGAGAAACCACAGACTTGCCCTCTTGAGTGACAAACTTTCATGCATGACAATAGCATCAATAATTAGTAGCAGCTGAACGGCTGATAATTGAACTGAACACTTGAGTTTTTTTGTTCACAAGTCTTATATAACGATTCCAAATCTGTGCTTACTTTTGAAAATGGTTGAGAAACCACATACTTGCCCTCTTGATTGACAAACTTTCACACATGACAATAGCATCAATAATTAGTAGCAGCTGAACGGCTGATAATTGAACAGAACACTTGAGTTTTTTTGTTCACAAGTCATATATACCGATTCTAAATCTGTGCTTACTTTTGAAAATGGTTGAGAAACCACATATTTTTCCTTTTGAGATGCAATGTTCACATTCACAGCAGAAATTTTCCTTAAAATTAGGATTTTGCTACTTGTGAAGGTGCAAGCGCTCCGCGGTCACCTATTGCGCTTTGCGCCATATACTTGTTCATTCATTGTTTCAAAGTAATACGTCCATTCTTTCATTCATACCTCTATACTTTTAATGTTTTGTAAATGGGCAGAAGGAGTTTGAATAAGCAGTGAAAAGGAGGATAAATGGACAAGAAGAGACCTGACGAGCTTCCTCTGGGGTGGAAGTGGAGGCATCGCTGAGAACTCGCTTCTCCTGCTCCCCCGCCGGCTCCGGCCACGCTTCCTCCGTCTGAGCCCCATTTTCGCCTCACAACCAAAGGAGGTTAGAAACCTTCAGTTCCACTCATCCTTCTTCTTTATGGACTTTGGTGTATCCTCCGTTTTACGAAACAGTTTAAAGTTTGCTGAAGGTTGAATAATTATATGAATTTTCATTCAAATATAAGCTGAAATTGCAATGAAATTGTGATTGAGAACAAAAGCCAACTGGTTTGCTTTTCCGGCGGAGCTAGGATGGGAGGTGGAGGAGGAAGGGCGGCATCTGATTGGCTGAGGCCACGCTTCTCCTCCTGCGCCTCCTATAATTAGCCTCGCCTTTTACTCTTTGCCATTTATTTCTAGCCAAAATTGCTCTCTCTGTACGATAAAAGACGTTAAAGATTCACCTTAAGCTGCTCTTCCAGTTGTGCTTTGGTTAGAGCGGCGGCAGTGAGCTGGTCGTGAGCGTTGCGAAGCTGAGCATTGGCCTTTTCTTCGTTGGCTTTTCGATGGCTCAGCTCTTCCTCCATCGTCTCCAACGCCCGCTCCACGTCTGCTAGCTTCGAAAGAGCTTCCGCCTAAAATTTATTCATCACCTGAATTTGGTTGAAACTCTAGCGAGCATGATCTGAGTGATTGATATACTGTCTGTCTGGTTTACTTCGTTGAGAAATGCTTTATGTTTTAAGAGAGCTTTTGTGAGAGTATGAAAAGTGGGACGGACAAAATTTTTTACCCCCCTTTTTTGTATTTTTTATGAAAAGTAGACATGTTTCTAAGACTTTTGGTAGAGTATAACTGTTCAAAACTCAAAATTCGATTTTTGGCGAATTTTTGAATGTAAAAAAATGGCCGATTTTTTAATCATCTATTGCTCCCGATCTGCTCAACGGATTTTAATGATTCGACCACCAATCGAACCGTCTCAATGAGAAGAATACTTTGTTTTTTTTGTTCATTTCTCTACGATCTGTTCCTGACGAGTAATTCACAAAAAATCAGTTTTTCAGTTTTCAAAATTTCAAAAAATTTATAATTTCTAAGTAAAAATTTCATTTGCGCCGGACGAGACCCAATTTTTCTGAAATTTCAGGTAATTTTACATATTTGTACCAATCTACAACTTTGAAAGCCTTGGACCATCAGAGATATTTGAGGTTAAAAATTTGCATTCTCATATTGGCCCTATGTTATAGCATAGGCAAAAAATGAGCAAAAAAAATTTTGTCTCTGAATACCAATTTTTTGGCTCAATAAATTTCTTTTAACCCGTATCCATCTAGCTGTGTGGTTTTTAGCTTCACTTTTGACATTTGAGTATGAAAATAATGATATGGTTTTTCCCTATGCTGTAGCATAGACAGTGTTGTAGCATATGAAAAGTTGCAGTCAAAATTATTGCACTCAAAGGTCAAAAGTGAAGCTAAAAACCGCACAGCTAGATGGATACGGGTTAAAAGAAATTTATTGAGCCAAAAAATTGGTATTCAGAGACAAAATTTTTTTTGCTCATTTTTTGCCTATGCTATAACATAGGGCCAATATGAGAATGCAAATTTTTAACCTCAAATATCTCTGATGGTCCAAGGCTTTCAAAGTTGTAGATTGGTACAAATATGTAAAATTACCTGAAATTTCAGAAAAATTGGGTCTCGTCCGGCGCAAATGAAATTTTTACTTAGAAATTATAAATTTTTCGAAATTTTGAAAACTGAAAAACTGATTTTTTGTGAATAACTCGTCAGGAAAAGCTCGTAGAGAAATGAACAAAAAAAACAAAGTATTCTTCTCATTGAGACGGTTCGATTGGTGGTCGAATCATTAAAATCCGTTGAGCAGATCGGGAGCAATAGATGATTAAAAAATCGGCCATTTTTTTACATTCAAAAGTTCGCCAAAAATCGAATTTTGAGTTTTGAACAGTCATATTCTACCAAAAGTCTTAGAAACATGTCTACTTTTCATAAAAAATATAAAAAAGGGGGGTAAAATTTTTTGTCCGTCCCTCTATTTCAAACTTTTGACCTTCTCAGAAAAGGTCTCTTAATATTATAGTAATTATGGTAACCACTTTCTGACTTAATTAGATGTGAATTGTTTGTTAATTTCAATGATGCTTATAGTGAAATATCT
Source organism: Ptycholaimellus sp. GST1_10 (assembly GCA_030248095.1). Taxonomy (NCBI): domain Eukaryota; kingdom Metazoa; phylum Nematoda; class Chromadorea; order Chromadorida; family Chromadoridae; genus Ptycholaimellus; species Ptycholaimellus sp. GST1_10. Next base: position 7,911 of record JASANA010001694.1, on the reverse strand, counting down.
GGTGTAATGGGCAGGCTACCGGTCAACCTCTCGTTTTCCCGAAATTAATTGTGCCAAGTAAAAAAATCAAAGATTTTTCATCGAATTTTGTGAGCTTTTGAGTTTTTCCAGCAATTAGTATACCAGGCTAGATGGGCTGGGCGCGCTTCGAGCGCGCCAGAATAATGGAACAAGTGGAACCTTTTCTTCTAAGGCTCGGTGAAGTGATTCCTTGGCCTTAGTTTCATAGCGAACGCGCTCGTCGTTCAGCTCCACCACCTTCAGACACCCCATTCCCTTTCTATCACTCGGCTTGACTAGGCAAGGCTTAGGATGATGGGCGGTAATTACTGATCTGAGGAGCCTATTGCGGTTTGAGAAGATACGAGAAATGAAAAAATGCCGCCAGCGCTAACTCAAAAAAAAGCTTCAGACTCTGAATCAATGAATGCTTCATTCCCTCCCTCCTTAGCTTATCCGGTACAGTGAAGGTGGATGGCTGGACAAGGAAGGAAGAAGGGAACCTGATCGCGGAGTTTATCGGGGGTGGCGGTGTTGGCATAGGCGGCCAGTTTCTCCTCCAGCATTTCGATGCGGCTCAACATCCGCTCCTCGTCTGCCATCGCCTGCACTCTTTTCCACTTCACTTCTATTAGTTCAACCTTTTGTTCCATTTCTTGGTGCAGAAAGCAGAGAGGGTAGAAAATGGGAGGAACCTTGCCGGCAGCTTCCGCGGCTTCCTGCATGGCTTCGATGACGGCCTGCTGCTGGTTTTGCTTCGCCTCCAGCATCGCCTCCCTTTTAAAAACCCAGCCTCACTACTCCAACATTTCTTTACCACCTTCCCCATCCTCCTCAGTCTCAGGTGCATACCTAGCGTCTTTGTTGGGGATGGAGGAGATGGATGGGGGAAGAGGGTGGGTGTAGGTACCGATGAGAGGCTTCTCGGACGTAGTTGTCGAGCTGGTAGAGCTCGGCAGGGCTGATGCAGATGTAGCCGGGCGGGATCTGGACCGCGCCGCCGCCGCCGCCTGCCTCCCCGCCCTGTGTCGTCACACTGCTCGCATTCAGCGATCCCAGCGACTCCTCCGACCTCAAAGCCCACCTATTCCTTCTTCTCTCAAAACAGCCGCTTCTCTCTACTCATTATTAATTTAAACGGCCAAGTTCAGCCTATGCAATAGGACTGTCTGATATTTTGTTTTATGTGTTACTGTGGATAGGTAATAATTATTCGTTTGGGCCAAGAAAAAGAGGGTGAAAAGATGGGGCATACAGGCTGCGTGCACTGTTGATTCCTTCGCGACCGTCCGGATGGAAGAGGCGAATCATGGCTATGATGCAGCCATGCGTCACTGCAACACCACACTCATTCTCCCCTCTTCGCCTAGGCTGGGCTAACCTTTCTTGGCGTTCTCCACGATGTCCACGCCGAACTGTATGATGTCCCCGGAGAAGATCTCCTTCGGCGGACTCTCCTCTGCCCCCTGCCATTCATATCTTATCATCCTCCCTATCACCCAGAAGCCATGATACGACTGGAGAATGAAATGATATTGGCCCATTGCAATAGAAGCAGAGGAAATGAGCAGAGAAAGGCAGGGGCAACTTTGGAGAGGCGTTCGTTGTTGACGAAGGTGCCGTTGGAGCTCTTGGTGTCGCGAAGATAGAAAGCGCCGTCCTCATACCAGAGCAGAGCGTGGTTGCGCGACAGGACCTGGGGAATAGGTTGGGATAGGGAAGGAGATGGAGAGGGATGTGAGGGATGAAACCTTGCAGTCGAAGATGCAGTTCTCCTCGCTCGGCTTCAGACGGGCCACGGATCGGCCCACCTTGATCAGCCCTTCCTCACCCAAAGGCACCTCAAGTTTCATCCTCATTTCTTTACCTTCCTCTGGGCATAATATTCGCTAAAGCCTTCCGTAAACACGCTCTTTCTTATCTACCACTCATTGTCTTCCTAGACCTTCCACTGATTTGTGATGGATATATAACTTCACATACTAAATGTGTTGTTTTGTTCAACCTTGTTTGCATTCCTTCTAAGCGTTTGCGCCCGCGAAAGACAAAAATGGACCTATTTCTGCTAGATTCTGCTTCCAAGCTTTGATCACTTATTTGCTCATTGATTTGAGAAATAACTATGATGGATTCAACCATAATTGAAGTTGTGGCACCGAAAAGAACTAAAACCTCCCTATTTTCGAAATCGCATTATTGCAAGTTCTCTCGAGCCCTTAATCTTGAAAACATGGATCCTCTGTTGATGATATTGTTATTGAGAAAGCGATTGTAAATTTCTAAAAGCCACAGCTACCCTCTTTGTACTTTTCCAATCCAGCTGGTCTCCCAAGGGTATATTGTCAAAAATGTTCTAAGCAGGCAAAAGAAAAAAAGAAAGGCCAAACCCGTCTGTCCTGAAACTCGTGGGAGCTTTGACAGGCGGTGATGACCGCCATTGCTGATCCGCCTGCTGTCATCTTCCACCGATCTCCACCTCAATCCACCTTCTCTTCATCCACTCTATCGCATTCTTTGCCATTGCTAGCAAGCAGGAGCACTGGCTAAATTTCCAATAGCAATATGATAATGATAGATTAATTAAATGACAAAGTGACGAACCGAAATTTTCCAAAGGCTGCGGCAGATGCAAAAGCGGGAAAGTGCGGGAGAGCAAAGAGGCAAGAGTGGCGGTGGGGAGGAAGGAAGGAGCTCTGGGGCCTTTCGTGCTAGGACCTGCGGAGCCATTCCCTTCTGCCTACTGCGTCCACTATACCCCACGGGGGGGCACTCACAGCGTGACACACGCCTGCCTCCTTCAGCAATGGCCCTTAACCCAGAATGTTCGTAGGATGGGCGAATATTCAGCCCCCTTTTCTCTACTTTTGCTGAAAACTTAATTTGAAACGAAAAATCTGAATATACTCTATTTTCGATTTAAAATCTTATACGCATACCTTCCTGATTAGAATCGAATCATTATGCCCAACCGGTATTATGAGTCTATTTCTAGGAGTGATAAAAAAGTGAGAATATGAGCAGACGCGAGCGGAGCTCCGCCATTCCCAGCCGCATTCGACCCGCCGAACGCAACAGTCGCCACCAGGTTTGCTGCCTAATTATGCCTCATTACCGCATCGCATCGTACTACCGCAGCAACCCCCTTCACAGTCTGAATAAAACTATAAACTTGAGAAAATCAAATGAGAAAATTAAATTCCTCTGACATAATTTGGTGAAAATTGGTGCATGACATGTGGAGGGAATCCGTGCAGGGAGGCGAGCGCCGTGAGTCCAGCTGGCTGCGTGAAAGCTCGCCAGTGCGTCGCGGTCGCGAGGCAGCCAAGCAGCACATCAGCTCCAGTCGCCGGCACAAGGACAGCAAACGCATCCGCCCCTCCTCCTCCTCACAACATCATCGCCAGCGTCATGAGGCCCAGCCGCGACGTCGTCAGGAGCACCGAGGTCCTACTCGTCCCCCACTCCTCACTCACCCCCTCATCAACCTTCCCTCATCAACCTCCCCTCATCCACCTACAGACAACCAACCCCAAGCGACCTACGCCTGGCAGGACAGCAGCCTCTCTTCTAGGCTAAGGCTTTTGAGGCGACAAGCTGAAGCGCCGTCGTAGCCCCAGTCCGGAGCCCAGCGACTTCCTCGTCCTGGACGAAGTCGGGGAGGATGATGATGACCACGAGGCACAGCCCATCCACACGCCCCAGCACCAGCCAGCGGAGAGCGAGCAGCAACCAATGGACGCCCTGGAACAAAACGAAGAGCAGGACGAAGAGCTGGAGAAGGACTCCAAAGCCGAGGAGCCAACAGCAGGCAGCCAGCCAGCCCGACCAAACGGCCACAGGTGCTCACTCCACAGCCTCCACAACCGCTTCGCTCTCACTCTCCATCTCCAGCCCTCCATCACCCTCTATCACCAGCTCCAGGGCCCATTTTCTTAAAACAAAAGTCGGCGGCTCTAAATTCTTCGCCACCCTTCTCGGAGACCCCTTTGAGAAGCTAGCCTCCTTCCTCCATCTTCTCCTCAGCGACGGCGACAAGGCCTGGCAAAGGCAGAGTCAGATCTTCTCCGCCAGAGCTTGAAGGTGGGGGCCCCTGTGGTGGAGGCCAGGAGGCATGAGTGTTTCAGTCTGGACGAGTTGCTCGCGGCGGCCGTGGAGCAGGCGGACGCGGAGCTCCTGCGCTGCACCGACTACCTACAGCAGCCCACCGCCAGCCCGCCCCCTGCCTCCGACGGGGACTCCGAGGCGGACTCCGGCAGCAGCAGCAGCAGCCACTCCCTCGTCGGCTGCACCGCCAACGACGGCGTCGTCGAGGACGCTCGCCCTCCTCCTCCGCCCCCAGCCCCTCGCCACCACTCAAAGCCCCATCGCCTAGACGATCGCCACCGCCGCTCTCATCGACGGCCGGAGCAGGAGCGAGTTCGTCGTCGCAGAGAGGCTGATGAACGGCTGCGACGTCGAGAGGAGCGCCACCGCCAGCTGCAAGCCAGCAAGAAGGCACCCAAAGCGTTTGCTGCACCTGCGTCTGGAGGAGAGGGCTGGAGGAAGGCCAGATGTTGTTGGCAGGAGGAGCAGTGAAGCGGGGAAGGAGAGGCGGGAGGAGCGGGAGAAGCCAAAGCACGTCCCCATCCGAGCCCCCACGCCTGAGCCTCCGCAAGGTGGGTACTTCAATTTTCTTTCTTGAATCGCTACTCGCTTGGTCGCTTACAATACAATTATTAGATGCACATATTTTCACATATTATTACATATTTTCTGCGTTTTTGCGAAATTTAGTTTTGTGTCGCAATTAACATGAAAGCAGAATTGTTGCAGTGAAAAGAGGCCTGGAGCAACGTGGTGGGGCGGACTGGGGAGAGCAGCCGCGTCGAGTACGGCTGGAACAGCGAGCCTTTGGCAGATTCCATCCCCTGCCACATCTTCAGCCCATGCCTCTACTCGCTATGCCCGCCCTACCACCTACCATTCTCGTCAAAAGTTTGCTCTATCACAAATGCCAACTATCACAAATTCAAATAAATGACGATCAGTGAAGAAGCAGTGAAGAAAAGAAAATTTCAGAGCCAGTGGCGTTGCGTTTAGGACCGGCCGTTCGACCACTTGCTTGAAACTAAGGATCATTTAGTCTCCGTTTTTGTCAATGCCTCCCTTGCTTTCTTTTTTATTTTTACTTAATAGCATTTTCTTTTGAAAAAGCTGTGATTTCATGTGCCCACAGACCTAACTGCTGATTGCTAAATGTCAAACGAGGGAAGAAACAAGTGCTGATTTGGCTATGGTGGTGAAGAGATATGCGTGCACTGTTTGCGTATTTATTGGGCTTCTCTTGTGGGGTTTTGAGTGCGCTTGGCGTTTGAAGGCGGTGCAATAAAATTGCCAACGCAGCAGCTTTTCATTGCACGATCATTTATTCAAATATACTGAAGTATTTCCCAACTTTCTTAAACTTTTCCATTGGCTTCAGGATAGTATGTCGTGGTCAAATTAGGCCTCAAAACTTAGTTTTTAAGCCAAAAAGAGGCCTTTAAAATCAGTAAAAAGGGAAATGACAGAATGTATTAACTTTAGAAAGAAATTGACTGTTCAAAATTGGAAGGGGACATGAGTGGGGAAGAAGCGAGCACAAGTGAAGGGCGGGCAGCTGTACCTGTTCCACCCGAACTCTACCACCAGGCACGCGAAATGTTCCAAAAAACCTCCACCTATCTCCAAGGCCAGCTTGAAGGTACTTTTGCACCTTTGTCCAATGCTGCGAGCTTTTCTTCAGCAATTTTTGTGTCCAATAATTTGTCAACAATTTAGACATCGCCCAGAAAAAATCCTGTTTAACCAGTTCAAATGCCAAAACAAACAGTCAAGTATTTGGACAATGAATATAAAAGAAGGTTGGTTGGAGGTACGGCGGACGAGTACAAGCTGATAGAAAATATGAACAAAGCCACGGCTCAGCGTTACGCTGATATGAGTCAGGTTGGCCAACGATGCTTAGTTCAAGATTTTGTTTAACGGCAGCCAAGTCCTTGAAGGTAAGCAAAAACGTGGCCCAGTCCCTGGCTGATCTCAACGCCAAGCTCAGCAACCTTCAGCCATACCTTGCCCAGATCGATGCCATCGACGCACAGACCAAGGTTTTCCAACAAAATTTATCAGCACTACATTTTCTTTGCATTTTAGAAGCTGGAGGAAGCGGCCTACGCCATTGATACCTATGCCAAGAATTTAGAGACGCGATTCAAAGCTTTGGAAAAGCGAGCTTCGTCCTGATTGACAGCTGTGTTCTTTTCTTGCCTGTATGGCAAGTCATTATTCCAACTTTTATTCGTATTTTGCGAAAAAAGCAATCTTAAATTCAGCATAAATTAAATTTTACGCTGTGAAAAACATAATTTTTTAAGTATAGCAAGTAAGCAAAAAAATAATGGTACCGTTCAAAGAAACGACAGTGCTTCGTACCAATGGCGAGCAAACAATGAACCTTTTTTCAGCGTATAACGGAAATTTTAGGTAAAAGGCCAAAAAGTCTAGTAATCTACTCCTTAGACAGTGGCGTTTTCATTTTTTACTCCGTTAATTCGATGTCTTTTCTACAGTGGATGCAATTTTCAGAAGAAGTATATACATTTCTTGTTTTATTTTATCTTTATCTCTAACGCAATTTTATCTCAAACGCTTGATTTCAAAAATAAGTTTAATTTGGGTTGCCAATAAGTAAATATTTTAAGATTTCTGTAACAATAGCTTTCTGTAGCTAACAATCCTAAGCCCTTTTATCTGGACCGAAAAATAGCCTGAGCGCTCGGCTGCGCTGACACCTGCCCAAAAGTGAAAAATTTATGTTTACGATGGTGCAGAGATTGCGAGGTCTAGTCTTCGCACCCTGTTGCGTATTTGGGCAGCCCGCGTTTTCGGCTGACACTCATTTATCACCTGCAATCGGCCCCTTGCTCACTTCCACCTCCATCAAGATACGACTTTTCCTTACTTGTTTTTGCAACTTCATGACCAGCACATTCTACACACACGCCACACCTAATTACCGGGGGGGGGGGGGTACGAAGTCTTCGGACACCCTAAGGTCAATTTTTGAAAATTTATTTCTCCAACCACAAAAACGCTAGAGAGCTGATTTTTTCACACAATGTTCCCCAAACCTTGCTTAATATGTGCATAAATTGGCTTCTCATTTTGTTGCAGAGAACTGGAGAAATGCCGATTTTTGTGAGGTCGTTTAAAAATAAAACTACTCCTTCCTAAAAAAATTTTTACCCGCTTTCGAGGCTTCATTTCTCAGCGTCAGCCGAAGATTTGGAGTTCAAAATTAAGCACAATTAAGGTTTAAGGGTCATTAACATTAACATAAATTGTTAAAGCTCCAAGTGATTTCTATGTTTAGAAATTGCCTCCAATGTACACCATACATTTCCCCCGTCCCTTTGATTAATAACCACTACAACAGGGCAGTACTATTTTTGAACGACCTCACAAAAATCGGCATTTCTCCAGTTCTCTGCATCAAAATGAGAAGCCAATTTATGCACATATTAAGCAAGGTTTGGGGAACATTGTGTGAAAAAATCAGCTCTCTAGCGTTTTTGTGGTTGGAGAAATAAATTTTCAAAAATTGATCTTAGGGTGTCCGAAGACTTCGTACCCCCCCCCCCCCCGGTAATTGCAGCATGTCCGGGCTCTAAGCTTCTTAAACCCCAAGTTTCTTATGAGTATTGTTTGTGCCAACATGAATGCTCAATGATACTAAAATAAAATATATCATTACACCAGCTAATATTGCATGATGCATGCCTGCGATCGTACTTATGATGACCGTCTTTGGAGAACTAGCAGTTCCATTTTTCACGTCTACCTGTGGTAATAAAAGTTTATCTTTGCCTGCTTAGAAGCTGCTGTACTTTTCCA
>JASANA010001692.1:0-42602 GCA_030248095.1 Ptycholaimellus sp. GST1_10 | reverse complement strand
GACGGAGCCATCTGGTTTTGAGGCCTGCGCCATCTGGTCGAAGTTTAGTCACACCTCATTTACGACATCGAATGGCTTCGCGAACCCCGCAATGGCATAATAAGGAAGCAAAACACTTTCAATGGTATGGGTCCTATTTAGTGTTGAGTGGGGCGACATCGCAAATGGAAAGCCTTCGAATCTTATTGAGAAGTAAATTAAACACATACTAAGTATGAACTATCCAGCACATCGATATTCATCATCTTAGATTTGTCACCAGTCGGTATATTGCTTATGATTGGCAGGTGTCCACTTAGCATAATCCCTGAGTGCTCTTGAAATTGACCAGCACATAGCTGCATGCATACCTACACCTGCTCGACCCCGCATCAACATATTCACGCCATTCCCTGCCTGCTTGAACAGGCGCCTTATGACGCACCACCCAACAGCACCTGTATAGCAGAGGCGTCAACTAAGCCTCCCTCCATTTTCAGCTGCAAAAATGGGAATTGCTAAATTTGAAAGTGTCATTTTGGCGCTGTTGATGCTGAATTTGGATGTGGTGCTGGGAAGATGCGGCTCAGGATTCGGTGAGACACAGTGCGTCGGCAGCCTCCCTGTTCCAATTCCACAGTTCAGGTTTAGCCCGGCATGAGAGTGAAGGATTCTTAGGTGCCAGCCTTCATGGGACTGATGTTTGCAATAGCCGTCCTCCTCATGTGCACCAGCTTCTGGGCCTGCGTCTGCATTCCAACCTGCCTTTTACACAACAAGTTCGGTCACCGCTTCAACACGTACATGGCTTAGCCGCTTCATTCTTTTTTTGGAATTTTTTTCAGCTATTTGTTGTATCAAAATAAATTATAAAAAAATAACCCTATTTAGCAAAACTCAAAAACTTTTTTAACGATTCCCACCGTTTTTGTAGTTGTTTTCTAACTCATTTTATTTTCGGCTATTTGCTGTATCAAAAAAAATTATCAAAAAATAAACCTATTTTGCAAAACCCAAAAAGTTTTTGAACTCATTCCCACCGCGTAGGTTTTGCGCAATTTTTTTCACATTTTTGCCCATTTTTTATTTAAGTTATTTTCAAACCGTCTCTTAATTGCTTGGCATTCCTTTGCAAGAATAAAATTGCAAGAATAAAAATTGCTTTACCTAACAGGTAGATCAATCGGCCCCCGGTGGCCACCTACTCCTCTGGTCAGCCAACCCCGGCCACCGGACCTGCTTATGGAGCGCAGCCGCAGAACTAGAGCCAAGTTATTATGGCCAACCACAGCCCTACTATCCATCTTCCCACCCCCTACGCACCACCTCCTGGCTTTGCCCAACCTCAGCAGTTGAAGATTCACTTAGCTGCATGACTCCCCCGACTTCTCCAATTAGTGTTCTTCCTTCGGCTAACCACTTTCTATCCAAGATCTCCTGTATGATTCGTTTCCTATTAGGCTGTAGTGGTTTTGAAAATGTGCATTATGACTGTACAGAATTTTGAAAAATTGAATAGTTGATTCCACTTATTATTCAAGCTAATTTTGTATTATAATATATAAAGTTTGAAGCAAAAATTGAAATACGATTTGACGAGGGGTTTATTCTGCATTGGTTTAGGTAAAATTAGTTAACTTTTCAAAACAATTATAGGTTTGCCATCATAATAAAAAATGTGAATATTGAAACAAATGAGGATGAGAAATGTGCAATTTTTCATTTTCACATCATATTATGCTAATGGAATTGATATCATAATCCCAGCAGAAAAGGCAGTTTGCAAATGAAGCCAGTTCACATCAGCTGTTTATGTAGCGTTTGACGATGTTGTAAAGCCAGAATAGAGCATGCAGAAGTATCAAAGCCTAAAACGTAGCTGCATTTTCAAAATACTGTCAGCAAAAAGGCGGCTAACAAGAAGCAGCAGGCGTTTGGCCCTGGGAAAGGCAGTGGTTCTGATGGCAATCAGACGACGCGGCCCCGAGTCCCCATCCATCTGCTCCAGCAGCAGCCCGCTCGGCTGCTTCGAGGCTCCGTTCAAGCTTTGCACATACTGCACCCAACCGCTCTCCATATCTCCATCTCAGCCTCTTGTCTTGCCACTCTTGTCTCAGCTTTCACCTCTTGTCTGAGCTTGCGTCGCCGCCGCTTCCTCCTCTCCAACAGACTCAGGGCCAGGGCGGGGCAGAAGAGGCAGAGAGAGGCGAGCAGGAAACAGTCGCTCCCCGTCGCTCCGCCCAGCTGCAGTCTCTTTCTCACCTGACCCTGCCAGGAGAGGACGGGAGCAGACCGGAGGGCGGCTGTGGAGGAGGAAGAGGGTGAGGGCGACGGCGACGAGGTGGATGGGCACCTGGGCAGAGTCATCCGCCAACTGCAGAGCCAAGGCCAGGCAACAGAGCAGCAGCACTTGCGGCCCATACACACGCACCACCCACCCGCCCAGCCTCCGTCGGAGCACCAGCGAACAGCCTTCCCAATGCTCTAGGCCTGCATCAGCTCCATCCAGGGCCTCTCCCACTGGGCTGACAGTAGATGGCCGGACCTTGGCTGTGGTTGCCAATAGGGAGGTAGTGGTTCTGGATGCGGAAGAGGGCGAATTCGGAGCCGGACTCTGCCAGCAATGGAGTGAGATCCAGCTGGGACTCGTCGGAGTAGTGGGTGAGGACGACGTCGGGTGGATAGTGCTCTGGAGCCAGAAGCCGTTGAGCAGAGAGAAGGGGCCAGAGAAACACCCAACGTCGATGCCGGAGGCTGCAGGTGTAGACGTCGAAGGGGTAGTCGCTGCTGGCGCCGCTGCAGGGCAGACTCAGCTTCTCCCTCAACTCTTCTGCTTGACGGAGGTACAATGATGGGCTGAAAGAGGGGCACTTGAGGACGAGATTGACGATGGCCTCTCGGGTGGTGACGAGGACTTTGTCCACTTCGCTGTTCGTCTCAAAGGCAGGCCAAAGTGAAAGCAGGGAACACGGATGAAAACGGCTGCAAACGCGGTCGGGGAACCATTGCTTTGGGGCCCAGATCTTCTGCAGAATGTCGCCCTGCAGGCGGATGGTGCGATTGGCCACCAGGCTGGGTCGAATCCTGGAGAGAAGGTGGCTGAAGGAGGAAAACGAGAAGAAAAGGCTTTTCTTAACTGGAGACGCCTGTCCACCCAGCCGCGCGTGGTGCGAAGATCTAAATTGAGGCTGTGACCAGAGCGTGGCTGGAAATTCGCGGCCTCGGCCACCATCGCCAGTTCCACTTCCACTGCTCCTATAGCTGTAAGCCCAGTCTTTCTTTACTGCGCCTCATTTCTCGGTTCATTGAAAAAAAAACTGAAGAAACAAGAATATATCGGAAAACGATCAAAAATACAGGCATTTGTTGCTCTATTTTTAAAAAACGAAACAATCGTAAATTGATGTTTTAGATGTTTTACTGTCTGACTTCTGTTACAAAGGTGAGTGGAATAAAAAAATGTGCAAGGAACTGTATGGCGGCAGAATGCGCTTGTCGTACTTCTGCGGCGAAATGTGGCCTCGGAAAAGCATCTCCGCCTTCCGCGCCTCCTTCTCCTCATCATCCCTCAATCCACCCATCCTCTCCCCACCTACCACAACCAACCCATAACTCAGACCAGGCATTGCGCTCCCTGGAGTTGGGCGGAGGCTCCAGCAGTGCTTGGACGATGGTGAGGAGGAGGGGAGTGAAGATGAGCGGGGGGAGTCTGGAATGGCTCCTCATGGATGGGTCTAGAAGTGCTCCGCAACCCCAGGCGCCCTCCAGCCCGTTTGGCGAGGCAGTGAAAGGCTAGAAGAGGCAGGCTCCAAAGCGCCCCGCTATCAGATAGTGCGCCAATTGCATAAGAAGGCTCTCCGCCTGCATTTCTAGCGCGCGCTGAAATTCCCCGCGCCCCTCTCCGCCGTCCCCATCAGGCCCTAATGTCGCCTCCTCCGAGCAGCAGACTTTAAGAGCCCCCCTCCCCCCTTCTGCAACTGCGCGCCCATATTTGCCCTTCGCTTCTCGCACTGGCCAGTGTATCAAGTGACCCGGGCCCTAGCAGCAGCAGCAACCCACTTTCTTCCTCCCCCATCCCAGCGCCTTCTTATAGAGACGCCTTCTCGGCTTACTCCAACCTCCCTTCCGCCCGCCCACATCATTCCCAACTATGTCCTCCAACACTCCTCCTCTTCTCCCCCTATTCCCTCCACAAGGCCTAAGCTAGGGGCTCTAATTGCGAGGCGGAGTGAGCTGCAAAGAAAAAGTCCTATCAATGCGAAAAAGCAGACTCGCCTTTCTAAGGAATGTCTGCCAGAAAAGCACTCAACCAAGATATAATTAAGCTGCAGCTATTGCAACCCTGGAACTGAGAAGCTTTGAAAGAGGCGCGGGTAGTTTTAGAAAGTTGCCTACCATAAACTAAGCCAATCAAGGGCTTCCTTTGATTGCACGCAAATTATTTGGAAATAATTTGGCTGAATTATTCCGCTGCGATGGCCAATTAGACAATAACACTTAAAATGAAATTTTAAAAAATGGATAGTTTAGGCACCAATTTGAGGAGCAATTGGAACCGGAAGTTGCAGGATGTTGAAAGGTTGAGAATGATGTGTGGGTTGGGTACAAGGTACTTGAAATTGTTGGCTGCTCAAGTGTCTTGCGCTTGGCAAAGTAGCTAGATTCTGGGCCCGTGACGCGTTATCCTTCATTCCTCAAGGACTCAAAGGTAACTATGATGCTCTTTTGGGAAAATGCAATTGAAGATATTTCTATCCCGCGCAAAAAGTTGTGTTCTATAATAGTTTGAACCCTTCACAGTTTGCACCAAACTGCTTATATTTGCGATATTTTGCATCCCGGCACACCGAAGTCTAAACTACGCACTAGATATACTTATGTATCATGCAGTGCTAAATTTTGGCTGCGGTCTTTTTTGTTCATGAACGATAAGCTGTGGTCTTGACTCACATGCAACTCACATGCAACTCACTCACATGTTCAGTAGCAAGGGTGGCTCACAGAGAAGACAAAAAATAACAAAATTTGTCACAAAAATTTTGACATTGCTTTAAAAAATTTAAGTATATCAGCCTTTAACCTAAGGCTAATAAAGTAAGTTAACATTAACTTTAATAGATGAAAATGCGATGAGGACTTATAACGAAAATGTCGACTACGACGCATTTTTCCTGCAATTATGAGCAAGAACCGTAAAAACACAGTGAAATAAGGGGGTATCATGGGTTGCATGGCAGTAGCAACTAGACGAGTACAACATAATTAATCTGGCCAAAATATTTCAACGTTTTGAGCTCGGACTTTGATTACTGCATAAAAATATTGCCCATTTTAAATTTCAATATAACCAGTGCCATTTGACGCAGTAGCGCAAACGTTTGAGAAAAAAGATTACATTTTTTCATTTTTCTTGTAATATGTGAAGATATCCAAATATTAGAAGATATCCTAATATATGAAGATGTGTCATTTAAGTCAATAATTTGAAGTTTCTTTATTTGGCTGGAAAAGGTAAATGGCGCTATGTTTGGCAGGTTACGCATTTGTTAAAAATAACCGATATTGGCCAGTCAACAAAAAAGAGGTCAAAGAACTGATGTCACCTCACTTGCTGCTTAAGTTCTTCTTTCTTTGAATTTTTGCTTTATGGTGTGCTATCCTCAGAGTTTCTATTACTTGGTTAAGTTTCGAAAATAGTGGAGACAGTAAGACACGTGATCTGGCGTGCTTAGCATGCATTAGTCCTGCTTTTAGGCTGGTGTAAGGCTGCTCAGCGAGGATCAGCCCTCAGCCTTTCGTTTCAATCCAGCTGCGTTTTTTAAAATAGTATTCAAGACAAGGTTAAAATTTCAGATAGGGGTAGCCGAACAATATTGACCCCACTATTCTCCTTGTTTCATGCTTTTAAAATCTAGTCACGGTTTAAAGACTTTTGGTAGAGTCTTTAGTCCTTCCGATTAATTCATTAAAACACAGTTGCAATGGTTTCAAAATTTCAGTAACATTTATATCCCAAGTAAACACTCGAGTTTCCGCAACTGAGGCTGGACTTAGTTGAAAATTTAAGGCAATTTTCACCGAAACAACAGTTGGGAAATTGGAACACGGGATATATTAGAATAAAAAATATCAAATTTTCAGGTCAAATTCTTTTTGACAGGGATCCACAAAACCTTCATGGTTTAAAGAATACGTTTTGGCGTTTCTTTTGGTAACTTTTGGCAATCTTTGATTACATTTGCATCTTGGATTAAATTTCGAAGTTATCCTGCTAATACGCCAATACTGAATAAAAAATTTACTCAAATTTTGAAAGAAAATAAGCCATTGGCTGAAGAATGTTGGCCGAAAATGTGAGCCAGTTTTGTTTAAAACGACCCAAATTTTGCAAATTAATTTGGCAGTAGTACCTAAGTAAACTCTTAATAAGTTATAACTCAAATCAATGATGGGGGGTATGAGACACAAGTGGGGGTTGTGTTACGTGTTCGGGCAACCCAAGTAACCTCACTTATCCCGACAGGGCAGGGGGGCGGGCATAAAACACCAGGGATCCGATTCGTATGGTTGTCTTACCGCATAGGGACTCGCATGATTGTATTAAGTGATGTGTAGATCGTCGTGTTTGTCATGTTTCAATTGAAGAAAGAAAGCCTGATTTTCACTTCAAAGAAAGCTTCTAATCAGCGGTAGCTTGCCACGACCCTTCTATCTCCATAAGTACCCCTTATTTTCGGCTTTTACCTTAGCCAGGCCCCGGCTTAGCTACACGGAGTTCTGCTCACAGTTCAAAGCCTGGAATCGATTGGTGGATCAATATCTAGGCTAGGTGTGCAAGGCCTGGGAAAGAGTCTTTCTCCCCCCCCTCGCTCCACTGCCTCTCATTTCTTTCGCAGGCTGCTGCTATAAATGGCAAAGAATGCGGCGACGGACTGAGGGGAAAGGGAGGCTTTTCAGCGGAGCTGATCATGAATGCGTGTCTGAGCGCGGCGCCGAATGAGATTAAGGGCGCCGATGCCTCGGGATGCTCTGCTCCAGTTGCTTTTAGCGGAGTGAAGGGGGGTGGGGGTAAAGTAAGGCTCCTAGATGGCCATCCCCAGACGCCTACTAAGCTCACTGGTCGGGAGAGGTGGAGCGGGGGAGAGGGGGGAGGGGGAGAGGAGGGTGGCGGGGGGCTGGAAAGAGGAGGGGAGAGCTGGTGTTCTCATGCAAAGCTTCTTTTGCCCCCGTCCCTTTGCCTGTGTGGGCGTCTGCGCGGAGGGCGCGCCCCCAGGGGAGGCCTTATTGATTAGAATGGGAGAGAGGGAGGGAGTAGGGAGGCCTCCCGCTCTGAGCCCAGGCCAGCAGAGGCCCCCCTATGCTCCCCTCCCGCCCTGACTAAGGGGCCTTCAAGGGCTCGCCTGCTCCCCAACTCCCCTTCCCCGCTCCTCCTCTCACTCTCCCTGTCAACCCCCAGCCGCCTATTTCCGCTCTCCCCCCACACCACAGCCAACCACCGCCTCCTCCTCATCCTCTTCCCCATTCCTTCCAATCTCCTCATTGCCGTCTCTATCCAAAATCTTCTTTGATTTGGCTAGTCTCCTCTCATTGGCATCCGTGAATATATCACTTCATTTCATTGTTTTCTCAAATGTTTCGTTCAAAGGCTAGTTTCGTTCAATTCCCACAAACTCGTATGTCTGATCAACTAAGGTCGCAGCGGATTAGTTAATTGTTCCCTCGTTCATGGTGAAGAAACATTTGACGAATAGAAAAGCCTATTCGTCTGAAATATTAATCCCGCAAAGCCTTCGCCCGCGGCTGATATATTATGAAAGAACTTGGACGGCCTTTTTTCCAGCTGAAAGAGGGCCGCAATGGCGTAGCTATGGAAGAGAGCAATCATGTGATGCCACCGCACCGAGGACGCTTGAGCACTCGCATCATGGCCGTCGGCTCCGACGGGAGCAACGCCGGGGCCCCCATGATTGAGGAGGACTGCGAACCCGTCCCCATCCCCACCCAGCGCACCTCCATCGTACACCAGATCGGCAGCCGCTTCGTCGCCTCCATCACTGCCCAGCTTCCTCGCCCGCCCACTCCTGACACCAAGGTCTCCTTACTACACCTACTAAACTTCATTCATTTCATATCTCACTCATTAGTTTCATTTGATTCCTACTGCTGCCAACATCGAGAATATTTAAATCAAAGTAGTTGCATTGAACTTTTGAAAAAAAAGAAGAAAGAGTACTGATGCTCTAGTGGTACGAGCATTCGCAAAGCGCCTCCTACTACGATGACCGCCAAGTAAGCCAGCAATGAATCTGTGCACCATAGATCCAACGGAGCTCACTATTTGCGTTCCCGGCCAACACCTTTGGGTTGAAGCCGACAGTGGCGCCCCTTTAGTTCCTTCCCCACACAGAGGAGGGCCAACTAGGGGAGCATTGTGAAAGTGAATGGGAGGTGTGAGAAGTGATAGCTGGGTGCAGGGCTCGTGTCTGTGCCGCTGCGTGCTGGTGCTGCAGTGCTGCGGCCTGTCGCACCCGAGTCGGGGCTGGCGTCGCCTGGCCCGCCTCGCCTACCGCTTCTACACCTCCGTCGTCCTCGGCGCCGCCCTCTTCCACGCCGTCAGAGCTTCCTCCTACCTATTTCAAGTGGGCCTCCTTCCTTCTGCCCTCTCCCACCTCTTTCACCCACCTTACCCCCAACTGCAGCACTGGGAAGGCCTGAATGTGGCCATGTCTTTCCTCATCGCCTACGCCGTCTTTCACGTCCAGACACTCTTCATCGCCATTCACTCCGTCATCACGCTCAACATGCGGGTCAAAGGTTGCGCCTCTGCTCTGCCCAGCCCTGGATGGAGGAGAAGGAGGGATTGGGACAGGGAGTCAGACGCACTACCGTCAAGAGGCGGAGACGGATGAGCTGATGTCCTCAGAGAGCAGCCAGCAGAAGATCTGCCTCGTCGACTACTTCATCGACTGGGAAATTCGCACTGGACCCAAATTCTCCAAGTACACCACAGCTCTCTTCCTGCACTCGTGGAGAAAGGCTTTGGCTTGCAGGCGGCCGTATTTCGAGTTCTGGCTGCAGTTCATCATGTCCTTCGTCAACTTCACCATGTGCCTCGTCGTCTTCATCCTACAGGGTTTCCACGTCCTCGAGAACCAGTTCCCCAAGGACTACTACTTCGACGGCGTTGTACAGAACTACCTCCTACCTGTCACTCTTTTTCCTCCTCTCACCATCTCGCCAAGACAGGAGCCTCTCCAGGTCTTCATGTGCCATTCTTTCCTCTACTACTGCATCAGCATCACCATCTACTGCACCGTCTTCGCTCTCCTTTCTGACCGGGCCAAGTTTGTCAACCGTCGCCTTAGGAAAGACTTTGAGGTTCTCCTCAGCTCACTTCTTTGTTTATGCAGCCTTTGACAGCAGAGTTTAGGATCCGGACAAATTTCGCCTGCTCCTCTCAGAGGCGACCACGGAACACCATCGCCTGAACGTGAAGAACCGCTACGCCAACAGTCTCTACAGGTTCTCTTTCCACCCGCCACAGAGCATCGTCCGTCCGTGGCGTCCGATGGCAACAAAAGTGATTAGCAGTTTGTACGTGACGTTCCTGCTGGCGACGGACCTGCCGATCTTCATCGTCCTCTTCTACGTGACGTGTTTGTCGGACGCGAAGAGCGGAGTGGAGCGGACGCAGGCGGGGGTGATGGCCGTTGGACTCCTCGTCCAAATGTTCCTCCTCCTCAGCCCCGCCTCCTTCCACTCCGCCGCCACCCCGCCAATGATCAACAATATCCACGAGCGCTACCTCGCATTCATTCAGGTCCTTTCATTACTTCATGACTGGCCCAAGGGGATGGAAGAAGGGATTGCAGCGAGTGCGGGGCCAGGAGACGACGGAGGCCAACTCGGTGCTGATCCAGGAGGCGGGCAATCTGATGCAGATCCTGTCCGCACATCCGCTGGGCCTGTGGGTGGCGGGGGTGTGCGTGCTGCGGCAGATGGCCGTCCTCAGCGTCATCGTCGTCGGCATCGCCTTCTCCACCGGCTACCTCATGCTCGGCTCCGTCATGGCCCAGTGCTACACCCAGCCCCTCTCCCTCAACTCCTCCACCCTTCTACCTCCCACCTAGCCCACCTTCTCTTTCTCTACCTACCTCCAGTCAAACCAAAGGACATTCCAGCTTATAATTCGCCCAATCACGGCTTTCCTCAGGATTGGATGAGAGCTAGTCTATGTTGGAGTTTCATTCCTATGCAAAGCTCTGTGTCGGTTGTTGCTCCACTCTTTGACGTTTGACAGTTCTTGATCTCAAAAGTATTAACTGCTAGTGAATGATGACCAATGTAGATATAGACTAGTCCTTTGCTCATCTCCGTACCTTCTCACAAGCGGGCGATATGTTGTTTTTTGTGCCAGTATTGCTTTATTTTATTTTATACTATCTGCGTCTGTTCTCAAGCTCTCATCGAACTTGATCTTTCAAATCGACCCATGTATTCCAACAAACAAGTATATGGCGCAAAGCGCAATAGGTGACCGCGGAGCCCATCCTATATATGAAATTTTGTCACTCCAAAAATCAAGTCTGTGGTTTCTCAACCAATTTCAAATGTAAGCACTGATTTAGAATCAACATATAAGACCAGTGAACAAAAAATCAGGTCTTCTGAGCAATTCTCAAGACTTCAGGTACTACATCACAAAACCGTATATTGCAATTTTTGCGCGGCCGAAGGCCGCCTGCCGCGGAGGGCAGGGCAGTCAGAGCTCTGGAGGCCGGAGGGCATGGGTGCGGAGGCCCCGGAGCGTAGCCTAGCATGCGAAGCATGCTAGGTGAAGCGTAGGGGCCGTAGCACCCGTGCCCGGAGGCCGGAGGAGCTCTGGCGCCCTGCCCGAAGCGGCGGGCGGCCAAGGCCAGCTTAAGCAGTTACCCCATTTTTGCGTCCGTCTGTCCGCATATATATATCTATATATATGTGTCTTTCCGGGGCCGGGCCTCCGCGGTTTTTCAACGAAATTGGCTAATTTTTTGCATGAAGGTCCTTCTGGGTGGTATCTCCAGGCCATTTTTTGGGATGGGCGTATTTTTTCGATTTTCGCCCAAAACTCAATTTTTTGATGTTTCAAAATACAAAAATTCATAAATCACTTGTTTTTCAATGAAATTGGCTGAATTTTGGCAGGTACGTCCATCAAGGTAATATCTTGAAGCTGGCAAAAGGAATCTCCGAAATATTAATTATTTCCCGATTTATGGCGAAAAACCTAAAATCTTGATGTTTCAAAAATGCGAACATCCATAAATCGATGGTTTTTCAATGAAATTGGCTGAATTTTGGCAGGTACGTTCATTAAGGTGATATCTTGAAGCTGGCAAAAGGAATTTCCGAAATATTAATTATTTCCTGATTTATGGCGAAAAACCTAAAATCTTGATGTTTCAAAAATTTGAACATCGATAAATCGATGGTTTTTCTATGAAATCAGTTGAATTTTGGCATGAACGTCTATCAAGGTGGTAAATTGAAGTTCAGAAAAGGACTTTTTAAAATGTTTATTATCTCTTTATATTTAGTCAAAAACCTAAAATATTGGTGTTTCAAAAATTCGAACATCCATAAATCACCGAGTTTTTAATAAAACCAGCTCACTTTTGGCAGTGATTCATATGGGTGGTACAGTAATGTTATTTGAGGTTTTTATTTGGACCAAAGGCCGCGCATCTTGGCGATAGCCGAGTATACCTTGTTCATCTTTCTACCCAGAAAAGTAATGTTTCAAATGCCCCGGGACCAGTTCCACCCCTCCAGATCTTCCTAAAATGTTATTACCTTTCAGCAAAAAAAAGTTTGCCCAAATCCGTTGAGAATTGAGCCTTTTACAGCATACCCAAATTTTCAAACTTTCTACCCAAAAAAGTAATGTTTCAAATGCTCGGAAACCGGTTCCACCCCTCCAGATCTTCCTAAAATCTCATTACCTTTCAGGAAAAAAAAAGTTTGTCCAAATCCGTTGAGAATTGAGCCTTTTACAGCATACCCAAATTTTCGACCTTTATACCCAAAAAAGTAATGTTTCAAATGCTCGGAAACCAGTTCCACCCCTCCATATCTTACTAAAATCTCATTACCTTTCAGGAAAAAAAAAGTTTGCCCAAATCCGTTGAGAATTGAGCCTTTTACAGCATACCCAAATTTTCAAACTTTCTACCCAAAAAAGTAATGTTTCAAATGCTCGGAAACCGGTTCCACCCCTCCAGATCTTCCTAAAATCTCATTACCTTTCAGGAAAAAAAAAGTTTGTCCAAATCCGTTGAGAATTGAGCCTTTTACAGCATACCCAAATTTTCGACCTTTATACCCAAAAAAGTAATGTTTCAAATGCTCGGAAACCAGTTCCACCCCTCCATATCTTACTAAAATCTCATTACCTTTCAGGAAAAAAAAAGTTTGTCCAAATCCGTTGAGAATTGAGCCTTTTACATCATACCCAAATTTTCAAACTTTCTACCCAAAAAAGTAATGTTTCAAATGCTCGGAAACCGGTTTCACCCCTCCAGATCTTCCTAAAATTTTATTACCTTTCAGGGAAAAAAAAGTTTGTCCCAATCCGTTGAGAATTGAGCCTTTTACAGCATACCCAAATTTTCAACCTTTCTACCCAAAAAAGTAATGTTTCAAATGCTCGGAAACCGGTTCCACCCCTCCAGATCTTCCTAAAATCTCATTACCTTTCAGGAAAAAAAAAGTTTGTCCAAATCCGTTGAGAATTGAGCCTTTTACAGCATACCCAAATTTTCAAACTTTCTACCCAAAAAAGTAATGTTTCAAATGCTCGGAAACCGGTTTCACCCCTTCAGATCTTCCTAAAATTTTATTACCTTTCAGGAAAAAAAAAGTTTGTCCCAATCCGCTGAGAATTGAGCCTTTTACAGCATACCCAAATTTTCAAACTTTCTACCCAAAAAAGTAATGTTTCAAATGCTCGGAAACCGGTTTCACCCCTCCAGATCTTCCTAAAATTTTATTACCTTTCAGGGAAAAAAAGTTTGTCCCAATCCGTTGAGAATTGAGCCTTTTACAGCATACCCAAATTTTCAACCTTTCTACCCAAAAAAGTAATGTTTCAAATGCTCGGAAACCGGTTCCACCCCTCTAGATCTTCCTAAAATCTCATTACCTTTCAGGAAAAAAAAAGTTTGTCCCAATCCGTTGAGAATTCGCCCGTGGACAGCATTTCCAGATACCCATACACATATATATACACATGAGGACAAAAGTTTAGTAACCTCTATAGACCGCGGAGCGGCCCTTTGGGCCGCTCCGCGGTCAAAAATAGGTTTTGCCTTTGCATGGAGAATGAAAAATGGCAATGTAGAAAAAGGAATGAAAAGTCATTGATATCTGGGCGGCTGTTGGTAGTACTGCTGGGGAGGCGGGGCCCCGGGGGGCTGGCCTCCGTAGGGGTCGTAGCCGCCGTTCCCTCCGCCGCCCATCATCTGCCCACCTCCTCAAACCCCTCCTTCTCCGCCTCCACTACCCCCTTCATCTCCTCCACCTTGCTGCTGATAGGCCATGTGGGGCGGCATCTGCTGCTGCTGGGCCTGCTGCATGCTGATGGAGGGGTGGTGGACTCCGCTGGGGCGACTGTAGGGTGGCGGGGCCAGCTGACCTCCTCCTCCGCCCATCCCCAGCTGACCCCCTCCTCCACCCATCCCCATCTGACCTCCTCCTCCGCCCATCCCCACACCCTCAACGTCATCCTCTTCCTCTCTCTCAGTCTGGTAGAGGAAGGCGCTGACCTGCATGAGGTGCTCCTGTCCGTAGCCGGCAACTTGCTGCATGTGCTGCAGGTTGGCCTGCTGACTCATGGTGTGCGGTGGCATCTGCTGGTGCATGCCTAAGGAGAGGGTGTATGGGCTCTGGGGGAAGTAAAGGGGGAGAGGGAGTGAAGGGGAACCCTGGCTGACCATGGGCTGGGACATGGGCGGTAGTTGTTGAGTCTGTTGGGGCTGCTGTTGGTGGAAGATGGGGGGAGGGCCGGGCTGCCCGCCAGAGTTCTCCAGCCGCATCTTCTTGGAGGCAGGGCCGGAAGCGTTCGGCTCCGTGCTTGAACTCGGACCCTCAACCAACAATCACTCCCCATGGGTCAGAGTGATGGAAGGAGTGGGGAGAGAAACCTGGAGGAGTGGATTGGTCATGGCGGAGTTGTTGGCGGGGTTGGTGGGGGCAGCGGGGGGAGCGTTGGCGGTCTTGGCGGCGGAGTCGTCGCCGTCCTCGTCGCTGAGGAACTCCCGCTTCGGGTAGGGGATGGGGCAGGAGTTGAAGACGTCGGGCGTTGGCTTCGGGTCTTCCTGAAGCAGAAACACTAGGTCGGGTAGGGATGAAAATGATTAGAAGACCTTGAAATAGGGATCATCCAAGGCCGCAGCTGCAGTGATACGTTTTAGCGGGTCCATGGTCAGCAGTTTTGTGAGAAGGCGGAAAGCATGAGTGTCATGCTGTCAAAAGCCCCTTTCTAAAAGCTGACATCAGTCTTCTATCGGAGTAAACCTTCTGCTTGTGCTTGTCCATGTACTTTTGCAGACTGGAGCCTTCGTAGTTTTTGGGGTTGAAGCTGGTGAGTAGTTTCTGGTACTCTGGCATCTCAACTGGCCAGAAGTTGGAGCGCTGAGCTTTTGGGAGTTCGTAGGGACAACCTTTCGAATATCCTCCCAGTCTTTCGTCTGAGGGTAGCCCATGACGCTGAAGATGCGGTCCAGCTGCTCCTGAAGAATGGCCGGGGTAGAATGGTTTAGGGGAATTGAAGGGGGGGGGGCGAAGTTGCCTTGTGCCAAGGATTGGAAGCTTTCGTGTCCTCCTGGCGACAGTGAAAGATGGGCTCAGAGGTGAGGAGCTCCGCAAAAATACAGCCGATGGCCCATATGTCGATGGCCTTCGTGTAGTGCCTGGCGCCCAGCAGCAACTCTGGCGCTCGATACCTCAAACATTAGCTCTTCTCCAAACAGAGGAATTGAGAAGTGAAATGTGAGCACCAGAAGGTGACGACGACGGGGTCTAGGTCGGCGAGAGGTTTGAGTGGGTTGTTGAAGAGGCGTGCGAAGCCCATGTCGGCGATCTTCACCCGCCCCCGCTCCGGACCCTCCCCCATCACCAGGATGTTGGCCGGCTGCAGCTTCATTTCTCTCCTACCCTCCATCTCTCCGAAGCATTGGCTGACCTTGAGGTCTCTGTGGAGGACCCAGTTGGAGTGTAGGTAGTGAATGCCGCGCAGTATCTGGTCCAGCAGGGACTTGATCATGCCCTTGGGCACGAGGACGCGCTCCTTCTTGGCCTTGGCGGCCCGGTGGAACTTGATGATGTGCCAGAGATCGTGCTCCGCGTAGTCCAGCAACAGCCACACCTCAAAAACCAGCCCCTACACTCTCAGCAGTCCAAAGAGAGGGAGCACCTTTCTGTCCAGGTGTGAGAGGAAGACTCGCTGGAGGGTGATGACGTTGGGATGGCGCAGTTCTCGGAGGAGAGCAATCTCGCGACACGCGGACATCGATATGCCGCCGCCTTCGATCAGTTTCAGGGCGTAGGATTCTGGAAGGAGTTCAGTGTTCTTGAGAAGTGATGGATAATGGCTGGACACCTTTGATGGGAGTATCAGGAGGGGCGTAGAGGGAGCAGCTGGCTGTGTCCTTGGGCGTGGCCTTGTACACGTGGCCATAGGTACCCCGACCCACCTGGACAATGCCATCGCTCCAGTTTCTATGATTCCTGAGGCGGGTGAGGAACCTTGCAGCCTTCGAAATCATAGAGATCTTCTACTTTCTGCCGGATTTTATTCAAGTTCTCTTTGAACTGAATGTCCACCATCTTCAATTACATTTTATGGGTTTCTGCTTTTGGAAATTGGAAAATTTAAGAAACTGATCCGCACCCACTCTGAAAGTGATCAATATCAATCATCTATGAATTATTAAAAAAGTATTTATTACCGAACAAAAGTGTTAATTGGGGCACAACCAGGCATCGGCACTGAATCACTTGATCACCATTCTAGCATCCTAGCAGTTTGGTTAGAAAAGATATCGCAGCAGGACCTTCGCAAGAGCATAGAGGAATACTGAGAGGCACTGTGTATGTGTGCATTTATGCCAATGGGGTGTGAGTATTGAGGCGGTTTGGCTAAATGCAGAGGCCTTTCATTTGCCGGCGTAGACATGGGTGAGGGTGTCCTGGAGCTCCACCGCAGGCGGCAGCCTCTGCACATTCTCCATGTAGTAGCTCCACTCCGAGCAGACGTAGCTGCAACCATTCCCATCTCCCCAACCATTTCAATGTTCCCCAAGGCAAAGGCCGGAACCCGTAACGCTGAGAGTCGGAGGGTGTGATCTGCTGGTCGATGAGGGCCTCCCGGAAGACCTCCTTGAAGATCCCGTGCACCTTCAGGATCAGCCCACCCGTCTGCCAAACCCAAAGGACTCAAAGAGGCGGCTAGGAGGGAAGTGAAGAGGACCTGTTCTGGCGGCAGAATGGGCTCCAGCTGATCGTGCAGACTGGCCAGGAGCTTGGCAATCTTCTGAAAGGCTGTGGATGGCGCTTTCTCCCCATCGCCTCGCCACTAAGCCCCCATTTTCAATTTCCTTTGCCATGAGGGAAAGGATGGAAGCGAACGGTGGTGAGACGCTTGCGGATGATGGCCTCGGTGAGGGAGATGATCTTGTGGCTCAGCTCGTCCATGTGATCTTTCAGGTCCTGGCACAGAGATCCTTTGCTCCTCTGCCAAAGAGCAGGAAAGAAGATGCGACCTTGGAGACCTGGGCGAGGTGTCGCATGAGGTTGGCCTGAGCGGCGGGCAGGGCGGCCTCAAACTCTGCCTCCACCCCAGGCACCAGCCTGAGGATCAGCTCCAGGCTTCTCGAGGCCAGTGCTGGAAGCTCCATTCATTCCTGGCTCATTCCGCTCAAGACTGGCTCACCCATGTGGCGCACTGAGATGGTCTTGATCTGGATGGTGTGCATGGCGCCGGCGCCCAGGATGAGCTGGCAGGTCCGCGAGTTGAAGCTCTTGAGCAGTTCTCAAAGTTCTTACCAGCTTTGCCAAGTGCCCATGGGCGAGAGAGGCTGACCAACCGACAAGCTTCACCAACAGCTCCCCAGCCAAACTGGGCAGCGCCTCCAGCTGTGCACAGTACTGGGCCATCATCTGCACCTCCTTTCCTTGACTTCAAGAGAAAGAGGATAGGAGCTGGTGGACCTGGAAGAGGATGAGTGCGGTGGCCACGACGACGTAGGACTGGCCGTGGATGCGGAGCGAGGGCTGGGTGGTCTGCTCCTCCTCCTCCTCGGCCTGGGCGACGTCGCGTAGGCGGCGGCTGTCCTGGAAAGCGTCCGCGATGTCCTGGAATAGGCGCGGCACCTCCGCGGCCCGCCACAGCTCCGAGTCCAGGATGTTCCTGCCCCATCCACTCATTTGCAGCCCCCATTCTTCTGCCAGGAGGAGGCTGTGGGAAACCCCAGCTTCGTCTTCCGCTCCTCAGCCCAGCGAGCGAGCCAGGCGGCCAGATGAACTTGAGCAGCCTGCCAGAGCCCTCCAGGGGGCTTCTCCTCCAATCACTCTCCTCACTTCATTCCCTCGTTCCCTCATTCCCAAGTTAGGAAAGACCTGGAGGATGCCCTCTGCCTCCTGGTTGAAGGCACGTATCCGCTCCAGCAGATCCTGAACCTCTTCCGTGCTCAGCTTGTCCAGGCCCCCGTCCTGCAACTGACCAGGCTCGCAATTGACATCATCGAAAATAAGGAAGAGGTGTAGAGCCTTGGCCCTGGAGGCAAGGATGCGGGCCAGTTTGGCCTGGGCGGCGCTGGCTTGGGCGGTGAGGAGGTCGGCGACGCCCTCCTCCACCTCTCCCGCCTCCGTCTCCTCCAGCTGGAAGCTGAACTCCTCCGTCCGCCTCCAAACCCCAGGCCTCACTCACATACCATCCTCTCCAACAGCAGGCCAACAAAGGGGTTTGC
This sequence comes from Ptycholaimellus sp. GST1_10, assembly GCA_030248095.1. NCBI lineage: Eukaryota > Metazoa > Nematoda > Chromadorea > Chromadorida > Chromadoridae > Ptycholaimellus > Ptycholaimellus sp. GST1_10. The sequence goes on along the minus strand of JASANA010001692.1, from coordinate 24,618 downwards.
AATCGCGTGGGTGGCGGCAGCGGCGAGGTGGGCGTCTGTGGAAAGGCGCAGCGCCCGGCCGCGATCTCCACCAGGTCCCGGATGGCCTATGGGGATGGGGGTTAGGAAGGAGAAGAGGAGGAAGGGGGCAGGGGAACGAAAGTGATGCTGGCGAGGCGGCGCAGGAAGGCGTTGGCGATGGCGGCAAGCTGGCCGAAGAGCTCCAGCCACTGGGCCCAGCTCAGCTTCCGCCGACTATCCCCGTCCGTCCGCCCCATCTCCTCCTTCACGGCCTTCAAGGCGAGCCTATTGGGGCTAGGGGTGAAGGAAGACTGGGGGAACCTCTTTGAGGTGAGCGGCAAAGCTTTCCGCGGCCTCCTCCTTCAGCATGGCCACGAAGCCGAAGTCCTTGATGCGCAGACAGCCCAGCACCATGGAGCTCAGCTGTTGCTGTACAGGGTCGTCATTTTGATAGTTGGATGGGAAATTTGAATGCTAATAGTACTTCGTCAATGCCTTCGGGCTTGGTCAGGTCTGGTTGTGAGGGTGGAAGGGAGAGGGGACGTGAGAGTTCGACACGAATCAGGGTCAACAGCTCCTGCTTCAGCATCCGTCCAATCACGTTCTCCAACTCTGACAGCTGCATTCCCAAATGTCTGCAAAATGTTTGTTGAAACTAGCATGCTGTGTTTTAATGAGGATGAGAGAGCTTTGGCGAACCGGAAAGCAATGACGCCAGGCAGCTGCTCTTTGAGGATGAGCTGGGTCGTTCTAATCACATCCAAAGCGGCGAGGTAGTCGGCAGAGTGAAGGAGCAGTTGAACAGAGGCCTGAGTCTCCGCCACGGTTCGCATAAGTTCCAGGCGCTGCAGCACTGCGGCCTTGTTGGCCAGAGCTCGTTGCAGGGCCAGGACCTGGAGAGAGCGCCTTGGAAGACGCTCATCCAAAGCGTCCATGCGCTGCCTGCAATGTCTGCTTGAGGGAGGGGCAGAGTGTGGAGGAAGGACCGAAGTCTTTGGACGGCGTATTTGGTCTGAGCCAGGTGAGTTTGCAGCTCGTCGTGTGAGGTCATGGCCTTGAAGAAGGCGCCGGAGCGGGCCGCGATTTGCAGCCCGATCCGCGTCTCCACCGTGTCCAGATAGCTCGACAGCTAAAATCCCTTGTTCCCTTCCCCTTTTTAACTTTTTTCGCCACTGCTCCAAGAAAAATGCAAATGAGCAAAAAGTTGGTGAGCAAAAAGTCTTGCCTGGTCTTGCAGCAGTGGATTGTGTTTGAGGCGTTGCCTGTTGCTGTTCTCCAGTGCCAGGTCGTCTTTGAAGGGGTTGCCATCGTCCTCCTCCTCCGTATCCCCAAACGGGTTCTTATTGGAGGAGGTGGAAGGGTGCTGAGGCTCCTGCTCCGCAGCATTCAGCAAAACCACTTCGAACACTGCCGGGTCGCGGAGATTGAAGCTGCTGGACATGAAGGTCTGCAGAAGCCCGCATTTCATCCAGGAACAAATATTGAAAGGCTGGTCTTGCCTGAGGAATGCTCTGTTTGTCGGAGAGAAGGCGATGGTAGATTGCCAGCGAGGCCTGCGGATCCGTCTCAGATCCTAGCAGCTCTCGCCGGCTGGTGCTTGCGGCCAGTTTCTTTCCATCTCGTAGGTGGCGATGGAATTTCTGACAAGACGTAGGTCATGCATGAGGTAGCAGCGAATGTAGGGGAAAGGAAAACTCGATTGATGGAGTCGAGGTAGTCAGCGAAGTGCTTGGCCTTGACGTGCTTGAGGTGGGGGGATGGCGGCACATAGGCTTTCTCTACAAAGTCATAGCCGTGGTCGCGTGTGAAGAGGGCCGCAATCTCCCGCCGCGTCTTCCGCGGATCGGACAGGACGCTGGAGAGATTCTGCGTGGACCTGCAGCTGCCCAAAGCTCCTCCTTAGCTGAGGGAAGAGGACCGAAAAGAGATGACGTGTGGACAGAGAAGCCTGGAGAGCAAGTGTCCTGAAGCAGGGCGGGGGAGAGCGCCGAGTGCTCAGGCGAAGTGGCCCTGGAGGAGTCGGAGGCCCATCCGGCAGCATGGCCCAATCTGCTGGGCAGGGACTCTGCCAACCAACCAGACGGTGCTCCCAGAGATTCTTAATTGGGGATGGAGGGTGAACCGGAGTGTAGCGGGAGGTGCTGGCGGCGGACGTGCTCTTCGTAGTCCCTGTCGGAGACGCCGTCCACGGGCAGACTGGTGCACACCCCGTGCGCTCCGAACTTGCACACGTAGGAGCCGCCCTCCTGTCATACGAGGGGGGAGGGCTACAAGGGGAGAGAGGTGGATGGGGAATAGGGAACCTTGGCGCAGTGGGAGCGGCGCAAATGGTCCAGGAACTCGAAGGGGAGCTTCAGCTGCGGCCGCCCGGGGCAGAAGGGGCACTGGCGAACACTCATTTACCCTCCTCCAGCCCTCATATCAGCCAAGCCCAGCAACACTGGGGCTGGAAAGCAGACACGAGGCGCTGCTCTGCGTGGCTCTCTATTGGCAAGGGCTGGCGGGCTTTAGTAGTGCGCAGGCTAGGTGCACTGCCCTCCTCTCCTCACCCGCCCTGCACCCACAGGCTACCCACCGCTGCGCACTTCTTCTCCACGCCTATTATCCTCCTACACTCGTTGAGATTGAGCTTCTGCGCAAACAGAGATTCGGACTACGTTAGGCGATGGAAGACGAGGATGGGATGATTGCTAGCGGCGTTGATGAATCGGTGGACGAGGCAGCAGTTCCGCCCCAATTCACGGAGCAGTCCGAGCTTTTCAGTCTCTCCCTCAGTGTGGAAGGGCGCAAACTATGGGTGCCCAAGGTTTGGCTTCTAGCAATCAATGAGTCCTGGCTAGGAAGAATGCGAATGCCCAGGAGATCCTCTGCTGTCACAGCCCCGTCTTCCGCCAGATGATATACGCCGGCCAGTGGCGGGAGGCTGAGGAGGCCAACGTGAACCTCGTCAACAAAACGTCTCATTCATTCTCAGTTGGTGCTCCAAAGAAGAGGGTCGGAACTGCAGCTACGCAGAGGTGGTGGAGCTGTTGCGCTGTCTGGTGCCGTGTCCGGAGCTGGGGGAGGTGGGGGAGGGCAATGTGGACCTACTTCTGTCATTCGCGGAAGAGTACCAGATGCAGGCCCTGCGCAGCCAGTGTCAGACCTTCCTGCAGCGTCGCTTGGCCAGTTAGAAGCGATTAGGTCTGAGAGACTGGTCGAAGGAGGGAATGGTTGAGGTGCAAAGCTGGGCGATGCTGAGCTGCTGGATGCGTTGGTGCTGGCCAGCAAGTACCGGATGGGCGAGCTGCTCACGGCCCTGCTCCCCAAGTGCCTCAACTTCAGCCTCAACGAGGTGGCAGCCGTCAAGGACCAACTCGCGCCCAACGTCCTTGCAGTTCTTTACGAGGTCCTCTCTACACCTCTATCTAGGAAAAGAGCCAGAATAGTAGGAAAGCGGGCATGGACAATGGTTGGGCTGATGGAATGAATGGATTGGCGAAGAATAGTTTGTAGAGCATGCTACGGAAGTGGGTGGACGGAGCAGAGAGCGAGGCTGCGGTCCAGTCCCGCGCGGCTCAGGCAGGGGAGGCAAAGAAAGCTCATCAGTGGAATCACTGCTGCAACTTTAGTGGCTTTGCAACTATTGGTTTACTGCCTTCATTTCCCCTTCTCCATCCAGTGCTCAACTGACTTTCGCCAGTCTTGACCCACCTTTGGCGTTTGGAGTGAACTGGGCCCTAAATATTGTCCCCACTTTGGCCCTCATTCACAATCTGACATAGGTAGAATAGGAAGGCTGAATAGGGTGTTTGAGGCGGGGGAAGCCGCAACAACCACGTGTGCAGCTACTGCAAGTCCATCTTCCACTGTGGCCACGGCGTCCTCTGCGGCCTCTGCAATGCCCACTTCTGCCACGCCTGCCAGCCCAAGGGTTCCAATTCACAGCTTCCGTTCAGCCAACTATCCCATCCTCTGCCCCTCAACTGAAGGCAAGTATTGTCGACCGTCCCGCCGCGGCCACCTCACCTGCCGCATCTGCCTCTGCGGCAATGTCTGCGCCTGCCAGGTGCCTGTGGATCAGAGACTGCTCAATGCTTGGCAATGAGTCACTTGCTTTTCCATTGCCAAAACACGAGGAGGGAATACGGGTTGTTGGGCGTAGCTCTTCCTGTTTAGGTTGTGGTTTTTGCTCTTTCCCGTTTGATTAGATTATAATGGAGTTTCCTTATTTCACTATTTTCACTTTTCGCTACCTACATTTAATTTTACCATTTCAAGCAATAAATGTGTGAATATTATCCAAACCCTCTCAATTTAGCCGAAGCTAAAAGCTATAATACCAACCTTCCAAGCTGAGCCGAAGTCGAAAATGAACCAATTAAAAGAAAGGCAAAATCAAAATGAACCACTGGGCGTGGGATGATGTAGCTTGGCCACTAACTTGGCTAGGCTTAGCTTACTATCTAGACTTCCCAGCCCGCATCTTTCGCCAGCAATCGCAAGTCCGATGGTACCCAGCAATTCCACCAATCCTCAAACATGACTCCATCAAAGCCTTTGTCAGGGATTGGCTGCTCTTCACTCTGGCAGGCTTCGCGGTGTTCTGGCTCTCCTGCTGCTACGCAGTCTGCTTCCTAGGCTGGCGCAAAGGCCTGAGCCAGAAGGAGTGGCGCTCCGCTGCTCCGCTCCTCTTCCCCTTGGCCAGTGGCGCCTTCCTAGCAGCCTCCTTCGCGTTCGCATTCTCGGCCATTGATGGAGGGGTGGGCGAAGGTGGTTTTGCAGAGCGGTGTACGGGCTGTGGCCAGAGCTGGGCTGGTGGAGCCTGGTCTTGGCCCTGGTGTCGTTGCTCACTGGCACAGTCCTCGTTGCCCACATTCCATGGAGTCCTGCTAGGCACAAAACTGACTGAAGCTTTTCTAGCCACAAGCTTTTGTGTGATATTATCAACCAGCCAAAAACTAAGTCATTTTTTCAGTTTATTCCCCAAAAGCATAAGCATAATATTGATGGTTTAAAACAATAATCACTAAATTTTTTAGCATCAAAGCTTTATTGTCCCACCTTTGCCAAAATGAATCGAAAAACGTTAGTCAGTGAGCAAATACTGTTAAAAAAATTAGTTGCCATTTTTGCGTCCGTCTGTCCGCATATATATATATATACTAGTAATATGGGTCAGTGGCCGCGCTTTGCGCGGCCACAATTTTCATTGCTTCACATCATTGGTTCATTGCTTCGTTGCATTATTTTTTGCGCGGCCGCAGGCCGCCTGCCGCGAAGGGCAGGGCAGTCAGAGCTCCGGAGGCCGGAGGGCATGGGTGCGGAGGCCCTGGAGCTTAGCCTAGCATGCGAAGCATGCTAGGCGAAGCGTAGGGGCCGTAGCACCCGTGCCCGGAGGCCGAAGGAGCTCTGGCGCCCTGCCCGGAGCGGCGGGCAGCCAAGGCCCGCTTATACAGTTACCCCATTTTTCGTCCGTCTGTCCGCATATATATATATATATATATATGAGGTTGTGGTTCCGGAGCCCGTACTCCTTGGTTTTTCAACGAAATTGGCTGAAATTTTGCATGAAGCTCCGTCTGGGTGGTGGCTCGGGACGTTTTTTTGGGATCGGCGAAATTTTGACTTGTTATGGATTTATGGTCAAAAAACCTCAAAAATGAGGCCTTGAAATTCGAATATATTTCGAAAAAGAACATTTAATATATTAATAGTATAATTTTATTAATTAAACACCTCAGAAATCAATTTTTCATAAAGGACATCACAGGACATTCAGAAGGACATCATTTATTTCATAATATATTTACAAATGATATTTAACAATAGGCTAAAATGAAACATAACTGGAACCATCGGCAAGCCAAATGTGGGTCTCTTTTCTCCAAATTTTGTAATTGCCTCGAGCAAAAAATCAAGGAAATACATCTACTACTAGTGGAATCTGCTTGGACAGTTGCATTTTGTTTTTGGCTCGCAGTTCAGTGTCTCTTTCCATGCGCGCCAAAAACAAAATACAGATGACGCAGCAGATTCCACTAGTAGTAGATGTATTTCCTTGATTTTTTGCTCGAGGCAATTACAAAATTTGGAGAAAAGAGACCCACATTTGGCTTGCCGATGGTTCCAGTTATTTCTTCCACTTTTAATATAATATAAAATGTATAAATAAAATTTTTTTTTAAATATATGAAAAATAAATAAATAAAAATAAACTCATTGAAAATATATAACAAACATAAAAAAATCGAAAATATATTTAGATATTAATGGATAAAAAAATAAAAAATATTTTGTTTTTATTTAATTATTTAAAAAATATAACAAAAAAAATTCGAAAATCAAAAATACAATTCAAATTTATGGGCAACCTAACATATTTTTGTGAAATTTTCATGATATATGCTTAGGGCAATCGATTTTTGGGAGAAAATAGCTCTAATTTTGACCTGCCGATAGTACCAGTTATTTTTTCAACTTAAAGTTTCCAAAAAAAAATGATTGCCTAAGAAGGATTCGAACCTCCCAGGTTTCCCCAGCTGGTTAATCGCATAGACCACTACACCATGGATGCATATGCATAGCTGTTTAACTGAAGACTTATGAATAAAAATCAATACATGAGGCTCAAGGACCCGGGGAAGGGTTGTGGGGGAAGAAATGAATACCTACTATCGTCCATTGAATAGATGCGGAGAAGAAGAAGGAGGAGGAGGAGGAGGAGGAGTCGGAGTTCGGACAAATGGTTTTTTGCATTTTTCATATTAAAACAAATTGTTTTGGGCAAAAGTCAAAAGATAAACTATAGTCAATTCGATGTTGCTCTTTCCATTGCAAAAAGAATTAAAATGATTGGAGCTTTCTTTGACGAGCAGCAGCCTTATCAAAATTGAGATCTAGCAATAACCCCTTAAACGTACACCTAGGTCGAAAAGAGGGGCTGGGCGCTGACACTCTGCTAAAGCTCCGTTCGCGCCAGCCCAATGACAACCTGCCAAGATTCAAGGCCGCGCATCTATTGGCGGCAGCCAATATTACCTTGTTTCATTTCTTGATATCATACAATATTCTACCCAACAGTGCCAAGCAAATAATCAAAGAACAGCTCATATGATCAGACTTATAGTTCCACCATTCTTGGGTGACTGATCAGAACAGCCTATCATAAAGGATCAATGACCATAGCAATCGCATGCAGTCAAAGTGACCTCTGAATCAAACACCTGCATATCCTAACTAATGAATATCTTGAAACATCAGCTCACTGGGTAGGGCAAAATCTCGAAAATTGGCTTTACTCAACCTAATTGGGCTGGCGCGAACGGAGCTTTAGCGGAGTGTCAGCGCCCAGCCCCTCTTTTCGACCTAGGTGTACGTTTTAGGGGTTATTGCTAGATCTCAATTTTGATAAGGCTGCTGCTCGTCACAGAAAGCTCCAATCGTTTAAATTCTTTTTGCAATGGAAAGAGCAACATCGAATTGACTATAGTTTATCTTTTGACTTTAGCCCAAAACTATTTGTTTCACTGTGAAAAATGCAAAAAACCATTTGTCCGAACTCCTCCTCCTTCTCCTTCTTCTTCTTCTTCTTCTTCTTCTTCTTCTCCGCATCTATTCAATGGACGATAGTAGGTATTCATTTTTCCCCCCCAACCCCCTTCCCCGGGTCCCTAGGCCTCATGTATTTAGCTTTTCAGTTACACCAATAAGTCATATGCACCATTGGTGTAGTGGTGCAAGCGATTGGACTGCTAAATGAATCTAGGAGGTTCGAATCCTTCTCATGGATTCACTTTAATTTTTGTGTATTTCAAGATGAGAAAATTACTGGTACCGTCGGCAGGCCTAAATAAAATCTCTTTTCTCCCAAATATCGATTGCCAAGAACTCAAGAACCAAAAATATTCCCCTAAAATTTTGTTATCCAAGAATATTTCCCAAAAAATTTTAATTCGCCAATATATTTGCATTGTACTTTTTTTTTTCAAATGTTTTCTTTTTGTTATTTTTATTAAAAAAAGTTTATTTAAATAAGTTTTGTTTATTTTTTATTCATTTATCCAATAAAATCGTTACTAAAAAAATAACCAAAAATATAAAATTTGTATTTATATGTTATATAATATGTTAAAAGTGGAAGAAATATCTGGTACCATCGGCAGGCCAAATGTGGTCTCTTTTCTCCAAAATTTTGAATTGCCTTGAGTAAAAAGTCAAGGAAATACAATTTCTACTAGTGGAATCTGCTGCGTCATCTGCATTTTGTTTTGGGCGCGCATGGAAAGAGACACTGAACTGCGCGCCAAAAACAAAATGCAACTGTCCAAGCAGCAGATTCCACTAGTAGAAATTGTATTTCCTTGACTTTTTACTCAAGGCAATTCAAAATTTTGGAGAAAAGAGACCACATTTGGCCTGCCGATGGTACCAGATATTTTTAAAATTCAGCTGATGTAAAAGTCCAAAAACTACAGTTTGTAATCGCAAGAAGTAATATTGGGCCAAAATTTAAAAAAAAATCCAACAGAAAAAGTTAAAAACTCGTGGAACTATGAAGCTTCAAAGTTAAAAATACCCCAAAAATGTCAAAATTGCACACATTTTCGATTATTTTTTGTATTCAATGTTATCGGAGCAGAGTGCAGAAAATATCACTTGTATAACTCGCCAAGACCTATTCATTGAGCTATCATGTGTCAGGATAAGTGGTGAATCCAGTCAGCCCGAGGTACCCTCCTAAAATGTCATCACCCGTATTATATAAGATAACTGGTACCATCGGCAAGCCAAATGTTGTTCTCTTTTCTCCAAATTTTGTAATTGCCTCGAGCAAAAAGTCAAGGAAATACATCTACTACTTGTGGAATCTGCTGCTAGGACAGTTGCATTTTGTTTTTGGCGCGCAGTTCAGTGTCTCTTTCCATGCGCGCCCAAAAACAAAATGCAGATGACGCAGCAGATTCCACAAGTAGTAGATGTATTTCCTTGACTTTTTGCTCGAGGCAATTACAAAATTTGGAGAAAAGAGACCAACATTTGGCTTGCCGATGGTACCAGTTATTTCTTCCACTTTTAATATAGCATAAAATGTATAAATAAAAATTTATTTTTTTTAAATATATGGAAAATAAATAAATAAAAATAAACTCTTTATTTAAAAAATATAACAAAAAGAAAAGATTCGAAAATCAAAAATACAATTCAAATTTATTGGCAAACTAACATATTTTTGTGAAATTTTCATGATTTATGCTTTGGGCAATCGATTTTTGGGAGAAAAGAGCTCTAATTTTGACCTGCCGATGGTACCAGTTGTTTTTTCAACTTAAAGTTTCCAAAATAAAAATGATAGCCTAAGAAGGATTCGAACCTCCCAGCTTCAACCAGATGATTAATTGCTTAGACCACTACACCACGGATGAATATGCACAGCTGCTTAACTGAAGACTTATGAATAAAAGTCAATCCATCAGGCCCAAGGACCCGGGGGGGTGAGTGGGGGAAGATATGAATACCTACTATCGTCCATTGAATAGATGCGGAGAAGAAGAAGAAGAAGAAGAAGGAGGAGGAGTAGGAGTTCGGACAAATGGTTTTTTACAAAATTTACTACAATTCTGCAACTTTTCAGCGATTTCTCGCGAGTTTTGGTCAATTTGATGATGCTCTTTCGAATGCAAAAAGAATTAGAAAGATTGAAGCTCTCTGTGACGAGCTAGAGCCTTATCAATTTTAAGATCTAGCAATAACCCCGAAAACGTACACCTAGGTCGAAAAGAGGGGCTGGGCGCTGACGGTCGCTACACTCCCTCGCGCCAGCCCAATATATATCCAGTATATGCAAGCTAAGCCTTGTCCGTTATGGATGCACATGGTGCAGTCCCATTTTTTAGTTTTTGCAGTTAAAACGATGTTTATAGGGTAAATCGGGGCTGCCTAACTTGAGCCAGGGGTGTATGAAGTTGCAAAAGTGTGTTTTGAATATCGAAAATGGCAATTTTGTTCAATTTTAGGTCATTTTTCGAGCATTCAGAATCTGCGCAGTTCGGCCAGATACCCAGTAACGTAAGTTTTCAAAGACAATTTAAGAACTGGTTTATTCCAGTCAACAATAACTTGCCTCCTACGGCGAAACAAGTGATTAGAAAAGTGTCTTTATCCGAATTAAGGCCAGGCTGCCTAACTTGATCCAGGGGTGTATGAAATTACAAAAATTTGTTTTTAATAATTTTATGGCAATTTCAAAATGGCAATTTTATTAAATTTTAGGCCATTTTTTGGGCCAGACACCCAGCGAAAAAAGTTTTCAGGGATTCTTAAACAAAACAGTTAGCACTGCGCTGATCAGCTATCTCATCAAGCTCATTTCTGTAATGTGCTGGAATGAGAAACTTCAATTTCAAAGATGTAGAATGTGGGAAAGCCGATTTCATTGATCATGCTTGGAGTTTCATTGCTAATATCAGTGCCGCTTTCTAGGAAGAATTGTTAGAGATTTGTTGATAGAAGAATTGACTGTCCATAAAATCTAAATTGATTATTTTTTATTCAATTAATTAATCTTTTCGCACTAAGATATAACTGGAAGTGGTAAATACTGAATTGAATAAATACATTAAATTAATATTCATTTATTCTTGAATTTAAAAAGCTGCTCAGCTCAAACCGGTTGCTCTGTAAAGATTAAATTTTCAATTCAAGTTGGAATGTCTTTAAAAACAACACACAAAAAGAAACAAAAATCGCAGCCAAGTTGAGTACCTAATTGTAATGAAATTTAAAAATACAAACAAGGAATGAACAAAATCTAAAACATAAAACTTTCAAAAAACAATTGGACATCAAAACTAATAATTGGCTGGCCGGAAAATATCAATTTGGCCGTTAAACACATGAAAATGCCAGATAAATTGAAAATAACGAGATGTCGTTGATATGCAACATGATACAAAATAAAATTTTGATAAAACTAATTTGACATAAAGAATTTCTAACATTAAAAAATGGTTGGATTATCAAGAGTATCTAAAGTAACACCAAAATGAAAAATCTCGGTAGATTAGTAAGTCAAAATCACTTAGATTTCCAAAAAAAAGAAGAATCATAAGTCTGAGAATTAAAAAATATCATTAAACTAAAAAAATACCCATGAAGTGGCGAAGCTAAACTTACTAAACTCACTAATTAACTACTAAAATTATTTTGATGTGCGCCGCAGGCCCTCCCAACCTAGTCCATAATATAAACGCTGGGCCTTGTCTGTCACCTAGACACGCCGTGCACTCCCAATTTCGCGTTTTTGGCACTTATCTGATGCTTCTAGGGTAAATCGGGGCTGCCTAATTTGAATTTGAGGTGTCCCAGCTTGCAAAATGGCTACTTAAACCTCGAAAATGACAATTTTGTTCAATTTTAGGTCATTTTTCGGCCATTGCAAATCTGCGCAGTTTGGGCAGATACCCAGAGATGTAAGTTTTCAGGGATTCTTAAAGAAGACAGTGAGCACTGCGAAGAACAGCTTCACATCCATTTGCATGTGTTGAGATCACTTGGCAAAATGGATTTAGATTGTGAAGCTTTATTGCAATAGCTGAACCTGGAAAGGACCAATTGCGAAGTTCATACATGCAGTTTCTGTAGACTGTTCAGTGCAGTTTTTGCAAAGCTCTTACTGCTTTTTAAGCTCATTGGTTTGAAGATTGGTTTGGAGACTAACTGTATTCGTTTACTTATTTTTTTAATTAACCATTTTTAAATTAATAAATCATTGCAAGCATATATTTAGCTGGAAATGGTCATTAACAAGTATATGGCGCAGAGCGCAATGGGTGACCGCGGAGCTCTCAACATACCCCATTTTTCAACCTTTCTACCTAAAAAAGTTATGTTTCAAATGCTCCGGGACTTGTCAAACCTCTCCAGATCTTCCTAAAATCTCATTACCTTTCAGGAAAAAAAAAGTTTGTCCAAATCCGTTGAGAATTGAGCCTTTTACAGCATACCCAAATTTTCAAACTTTCTACCCAAAAAAGTAATGTTTCAAATGCTCGGAAAACAGTTCCACCCCTCCCGATCTTCCTAAAATTTTATTACCTTTCAGGAAAAAAAAAGTTTGTCCCAATCCGTTGAGAATTGAGCCTTTTACAGCATACCCAAATTTTCAACTTTTCTACCCAAAAAAGTAATGTTTCAAAAGTTCAAATTCCGGGTCTACCCCTCCAGATCTTCCTAAAATCTCATTACCTTTCAGGAAAAAAAAAGTTTGTCCAAATCCGTTGAGAATTCGCCCGTTCCCAGCATTTCCAGACATACATATATATATATATATATATACATATATACACATGAGGACAAAAGTTGAGTAACCTCTATAGACCGCGGAGCGGCCCTTCGGGCCGCTCCGCGGTCAAAAATTCGAACTCGAATTTAATTAAAAATTACCTAATTTTTGAAAGCATTTCAAAAGCTGCTCCAACCGATTGCTTCTATAATAATTAAACTTTCAATTCAAGTTTGAATTCTTTAAAAACCGTGCATGACAATTTGGTGCAACAATTCATTACCACCTGCAATTTTTGAACATAGAAATACTCATAAAATAAATTAACTAAAATGCGATCTACGAAAACCTAAAAAATTATGATGTGCGCCGCAGGCCTCTCCCAACCTATCCATAATATAAAAGCTGAGCCTTGTCTGTCCACCAGACATTCGGCGCAGGCCCAATTCAACAGGTGCAGGGAAAGTAAAGACATTTTTGGGTAAATCGAGGGCGTAGAACGCGATTTCGAAATAATCTGCAAGGATCTGAGCATGGGAATGTGCTCAAAACATCAAAAATGCGAGTTTTTCCAATGTTTTAGATCTGCGCAGTTTTGTGCAGCTACCCCATTGGGCAATATTGCACTCAATAAACAAGTTCTCATGCAGGTGGCCTTACAACTGCCCCACTTTGGCAACCTAACCCCACTCGGGTTGGGTGCCTAATCTTTGAAGTCCCTCGAGGACAGCCAGGTGTTTGCTGTTGCATTCACTGGGTGGGGTGGGTTTTCAAAAGAGTCAAAAGACCAAAAGAGAGGCTGATGCATGAAAAAAGCTGAGCACCCGTGTAGCGGGACCCATGCAGCCCAAATTCCAAACTGGCATTGAATTTCATATTATCTTTTTATATTCAATCGATTCCTAAGCTGTCAAACAAATAAACTGTCAAATAAAACTGAATTGACAAAATCAAAATAAAATGTCAAGTAATGAAATAGCTAAAAATATACTGATACTTTGACTTTATCTATGAATAAAATGTAAGAATGTAAGAATCATTAGAAAGCGATAAAACTGGTTCATATACAGCATGGGCATAAAACCCAAATAGATAAAATTAAACTGCTACTCAATAAACGAAAGGGTTAATTCAAATTAAAAGTGCAATAAAAGATTGTTAGAAAGATTGTTAGAAAACAAAAGTTATGTTATGCGCCGCAGGCCTATCCCAACCTATCCCAGCCAGGTGTTTGCTGTTGACTTCATTTGGTGTGGCTGTAATTTGGTCACTGGGTGGGGTGGGTTATCAAAAGAGTCAAAAGACCAAAAAAGAGGCTGATGCATGAAAAAAGCTGAGCACCCGTGTAGCGGGACCCATGCAGCCCAAATTCTAAATTGGCTTTGAATATAGGTTTAATTTTTTTGCATTCAATAGGATGCCTTCAATTGGCATTGAAATTAATAAAATTAATTGAGAATTATATGAGCTATATGGACGTTTCTGGCAGCCTACTCAAGTCTTCAATGTCTCAATGGATTTCAAAACAAAGCAAAACAGTTTGCGTTGATTTGGAGAGTACTGAAGTTATTGCATGGTTTAAATGACACTGAACATGAAATCCTATGCATAATTAGTATTACGAAATAAAATAAATTGCAATTTGAAAAAAGCATCCATGAATGCAAACAAAATTTTTCCTTAATATGTAGCCAGCTGTTATAAAGCAGCAGTTTTAGTTATGTGTTTGAACAAAGGAAGCTCAGTTTGTTCCCTTGCCAGATGATTCAAAATTTCAATTTTTAATCAATGATAACTTTAGACAACAGATTTATAAATTTTAAAAAAAATCATTTTTTTGTAAAAAAACAATTAAATAAATTGATTTTCAGCACAATGTGCAGAATAGTTAAATATGTAAAAATTTCATGAAAAATAGAATGCAAATATGTAAAAACGAATATTAGGAATCCAATGGAAATTTAAAATGATCATAAAATTTGCAGTATAAGTGCACTTTTAATAAATGAGTGAAGACAGCCAACAATAAAGGCAAGCAGGTAAAAACCAGAAAACCACTCGAAATTTCTGAAAAATACATAAATGTAAATAAGAAATAACCCAAAGCAAATTAAGAAATTACCAAAAATTATGATGTGCGCCGCAGGCCTCTCCCAGCCTAGTCCATAATATAAAAGCTGAGCCTTGTCCGTAAGTAGATAGCTTCGCGCAAGCCCAATTCAGCAGCTGCAGGGAAACTGAAGACATTTTTGGGTAAATCGAGGTCGCCTAACTAAAATATGTTGTCCGTAGCTTGATCCAAAAACGGGAATGTGCTTAAAACATCAAAAATGTGACTTTTTTCAATGTTTTGCATCTGCGCAGTTTTGGAAAGCTATCCAATCTGATGATATTGCACTCGTTAAACATACATTTCGAGACAGCTGGGCAAACCACCCACCATTTCAGTTAGCCATACCTATTTTGGGTTTGGCGCCTGCTTTTGATGTCCCTTGAGGACAGAGCTGTTGCAATCATTTGGTGTGGCTGTAATTTGGCCACTGGGAGGGTTTGATTGAAAGAGTCAGTAGACCAAAAAAAGAGGCTAAAGCATGAAAAAAGCTGAGCACCCGTGTAGCGGGACCCATGCAGCCCAAATTTATTTATTTATTGTACCTGCAAAATGGCATTTTAATTGCTAAAATTAATTTAGAATTAGCTGAATTTGTGATTATGGCGTCTTTTAGGGTACTATTCAAGTCTGCAATGTTTCAGTGAAAATCTTAATAAACTGATAGTATACGAGTGGCTGGGCTTTGAGGAAACTGTATATGATGTGCGCCGCAGGCCTCTCCCAACCTAGTCCATAATATAAAAGCTAAGCCTTGTCCGTAAGTAGATAGCTTCGCGCAAGCCCAATTCAGCAGCTGCAGGGAAACTGAAGACATTTTTGGGTAAATCGAGGTCGCCTAACTAAAATATGTTGTCCGTAGCTTGATCCAAAAACGGGAATGTGCTTAAAACATCAAAAATGTGACTTTTTTCAATGTTTTGCATCTGCGCAGTTTTGGAAAGCTATCCAATCTGATGATATTGCACTCCTTAAACATACATTTTGAGACAGCTGGGCAAACCACCCACCCTCTCGGTCAGCCATACCTATTTTGGGTTTGGCGCCTGCTTTTCCCTTGAGGACAGCCAGGTGTTTGCTGTTGCATTCATTTGGTGTGGCTGTAATTTGGCCACTGGGAGGGTTTGATTGAAAGAGTCAGTAGACCAAAAAAGAGGCTAAAGCTTGAAAAAAGCTGAGCACCCGTGTAGTGGGACCCATGCAGCCCAAATTCATTTATTTATTTTACCTGCAAAATGGCGTTTTAATTGCTAAAATTAATTTAGAATTAGATTATGGCGTCTTTTAGGGTACTATTCAAGTCTGCAATGTTTCAGTGAAAATCTTAATAAACTGATAGTGTACGAGTGGCTGAGCTTTGAGGAAACTGTATATGATGTGCGCCGCAGGCCTCTCCCAACCTAGTCCATAATATAAAAGCTGAGCCTTGTCTGTCCACCAGACATTCGGCGCAGGCCCAATTCAACAGGTGCAGGGAAAGTAAAGACATTTTTGGGTAAATCGAGGGCGTAGAACGCGATTTCGAAATAATCTGCAAGGATCTGAGCATGGGAATGTGCTCAAAACATCAAAAATGCGAGTTTTTCCAATGTTTTAGATCTGCGCAGTTTTGTGCAGCTACCCCATTGGGCAATATTGCACTCAATAAACAAGTTCTCATGCAGGTGGCCTTACAACTGCCCCACTTTGGCAACCTAACCCCACTCGGGTTGGGTGCCTAATCTTTGAAGTCCCTCGAGGACAGCCAGGTGTTTGCTGTTGCATTCACTGGGTGGGGTGGGTTTTCAAAAGAGTCAAAAGACCAAAAGAGAGGCTGATGCATGAAAAAAGCTGAGCACCCGTGTAGCGGGACCCATGCAGCCCAAATTCCAAACTGGCATTGAATTTCATATTATCTTTTTATATTCAATCGATTCCTAAGCTGTCAAACAAATAAACTGTCAAATAAAACTGAATTGACAAAATCAAAATAAAATGTCAAGTAATGAAATAGCTAAAAATATACTGATACTTTGACTTTATCTATGAATAAAATGTAAGAATGTAAGAATCATTAGAAAGCGATAAAACTGGTTCATATACAGCATGGGCATAAAACCCAAATAGATAAAATTAAACTGCTACTCAATAAACGAAAGGGTTAATTCAAATTAAAAGTGCAATAAAAGATTGTTAGAAAGATTGTTAGAAAACAAAAGTTATGTTATGCGCCGCAGGCCTATCCCAACCTATCCCAGCCAGGTGTTTGCTGTTGACTTCATTTGGTGTGGCTGTAATTTGGTCACTGGGTGGGGTGGGTTATCAAAAGAGTCAAAAGACCAAAAAAGAGGCTGATGCATGAAAAAAGCTGAGCACCCGTGTAGCGGGACCCATGCAGCCCAAATTCTAAATTGGCTTTGAATATAGGTTTAATTTTTTTGCATTCAATAGGATGCCTTCAATTGGCATTGAAATTAATAAAATTAATTGAGAATTATATGAGCTATATGGACGTTTCTGGCAGCCTACTCAAGTCTTCAATGTCTCAATGGATTTCAAAACAAAGCAAAACAGTTTGCGTTGATTTGGAGAGTACTGAAGTTATTGCATGGTTTAAATGACACTGAACATGAAATCCTATGCATAATTAGTATTACGAAATAAAATAAATTGCAATTTGAAAAAAGCATCCATGAATGCAAACAAAATTTTTCCTTAATATGTAGCCAGCTGTTATAAAGCAGCAGTTTTAGTTATGTGTTTGAACAAAGGAAGCTCAGTTTGTTCCCTTGCCAGATGATTCAAAATTTCAATTTTTAATCAATGATAACTTTAGACAACAGATTTATAAATTTTAAAAAAAATCATTTTTTTGTAAAAAAACAATTAAATAAATTGATTTTCAGCACAATGTGCAGAATAGTTAAATATGTAAAAATTTCATGAAAAATAGAATGCAAATATGTAAAAACGAATATTAGGAATCCAATGGAAATTTAAAATGATCATAAAATTTGCAGTATAAGTGCACTTTTAATAAATGAGTGAAGACAGCCAACAATAAAGGCAAGCAGGTAAAAACCAGAAAACCACTCGAAATTTCTGAAAAATACATAAATGTAAATAAGAAATAACCCAAAGCAAATTAAGAAATTACCAAAAATTATGATGTGCGCCGCAGGCCTCTCCCAGCCTAGTCCATAATATAAAAGCTGAGACGTGTCTGTCCCACAGACATTCGGCGCAGGCCCAGGACAGCAGCTGCAGGCAAAGTAAAGACATGTTGGGGTAAATCGAGGGCGTAGAACGCGAATTTGAAATATCTGCAAGGATCTGAGCGCGGGAATGTGCTCAAAACATCAAGCGTTTGGGCAAAGTGGTCGTTTTGGAGGGTTTTTTGAGCGTATCTTTTGACTGTCTTTGAATTTTGCTCTGCGGTTTTTTGCATTCAATAGATACAAATTTTATCTTCAAAATGGCGGTGGAATTTTTGAAATCGGTTAAGAACTGGCTGAGTTACAGCTAATCGAAATTTGAGATAATGGTCCCTTCTGACGGCTACTCAAGTGTCCCATGTTTCACTGGTTTTGTAAGTAGACAAAGCCGAGGCGGATTAGTCAGCATTCCTTATGAGGATTGTGCAGCTATCTTGCCTTGTGCTGCATTAGTAAATGAGCAGGTAAGTGAGTAAAGCCAGCTTACAATTTTGGGAGTGTCACTTACTTTTTTTAATATCAGTATGATGGTCATTAATCTGGCTCTATTGCCAGGCTTCATAAGTTTCAATTGATATTCGAATTGCGCCGCAGGCCTCTCCCAACCTAGTCCATATTATTAAAGCTGAGACGTGTCCGTAGCGTAATCATGCGGCGCAGTCTGAATTCAAGCTGTACCATGGAAGTTAAGAGTTTTTTGGGTAAATCGTGGCTGGGGAACATGATGGCGTTGGAAGCAGCTTGATCCAATCACGGGAATGTGCTTAAAACATCGAAAATGTGACTTTTATCAATGTTTTGGAACTGCGCAGTTTTGTGCAGGTATCCAATCTGGCAATGTTGCACTAATTAAACAAGTGTTTCCTTACATCTCAGCAAACCAGCATTCTTAACAGGCAATGTACCTCTTTTGGGGCCATTGCCTTCTTTTTGATGTCCCTAGAGGACAGCCAGGTGTTGCATTCACTTGGTGTGGCTGTAATTTGGCCACTGGGTGGGGAAATAAAAAGAGTCCTTAGACCATAAAAGAGGCTAATGCATGAAAAAAGCTGAGCACCTGTGTAGCGGGACCCATGCAGTCCAATTAAAAAATGGCTCTGAATTTCATTTAATTTTTTTCCACACCATACCGCCGCATGTTTTGAGATGCCATTTAGCTGAAAGTTAGCTAACATTTTGTAATGAAAAAAGTCAATGAATGATTAAAAAGGACAAAAAAATTCAAAATATACATCATTGGCAAAAAACAATACATAAATTGAAAAGTTTGTGCCAACATATTAAAATCATTTGCACCAACAAGTCAACATCATTTGCACCAAAGCACTTATGAAGAACTTAGTGATCATAAAGCTTCAAAATAATGCAAAAATTCACTACCATTTGCAATTTCTGAACAAAGAAACACTCATAAAATAAATTAACTAAAATGCGATGTTAGATGTGATGATGATGTGCGCCGCAGGCCTCTACCATCCTAGTCCAGTATATGAAAGCTAAGCCTTGTCCGTTACGAGATAACTTCGCGCAAGCCCAATTCAGTAGCTGCATGGGAAGTGAGAACGTTTTTGGGTAAATCGGGGGCGCTGAACAAGAATATGTTTTTGGCAGCTTGCTCCGATCACGGGAATGTGCTTAAAACATCAAAAAAGTGAGTTTTCCCAATGTTTTTTATCTGCGCAGTTTTGGAAAGCTGCCCAATCTTTCAATGTTGCACCTATTAAACATAAGTTTTCAAACAACCTGGCAAACCCGCATCCTTTTCAGGCAGCCTTACCTCTTTTGGGTTTGGTGCCTGCTTTTTGAGTCCCTAGAGGACAGCCGGGTGTTTGCTTTTGCATTCATTTGGTGTGGCTGTAATTTGGCCACTGGGTGTGGGTTTCGAAAAGAGTCATAAGACCACAAAAGAGGCTAACGCATGAAAAAAGCTGAGCACCCGTGTAGCGGGACCCATGCAGCCCAAATTCCCAATTGGCTTTGAGTTTGTATTTTTTGTATTCATGGCTGCTGAGAGGGAGTTGCAAAAACGGTCGTTAGACTATAAAAGAGGCTAATGCATGAAAAAGGCTGAGCACCTGTATCGGGGTGCATGCAGCCCAAACCCCAAGCCATCTCCATCATGTCTCTTAGTCTATTTAGCCGAGATCTCCTTGGCGTTTGCTTGCTAAATATTGCATTAAATAGATCCATTGAATGACGTGGAATTGAAGAAACAAAATAAAATGTGAAATAAAGCGGAATTGAAGAACGCAAACTAAAATATCAAGCAATGGAATGGCTAAAATATACTGATACTTTGACTTTATCTACGAATAAAATGTAATAATGTAAAAAAGCAATAATAATTGTTAATATAAAGCATGGCATAAAACCCAAATAGATAAAATTAAACTGCTACGCAATAAATGATAGGGTTAATGCAATTTAAAATTGCAACAAATGATAGTTAGAAAATATGAATAGAAGAGGAAGGTAAAAAGAAAAGTGAAAACTAAAGAAACATATGAACTAATTCGCTGTTGCAAATTGCAATGTTTTTGGAATAAATTTTAATAAAAGGAAAAACCAATTAGCTCAACAAAGAGCAAAAATCGCACAAACCTACTGACTTCAAATGGCAATAAAAACTTTAATGATTACATTTAGAAAAACTATTAACAGACTAAAAACTTAATGATAAAATGAAATAGCGTAGAAGATGTATGAGAAAGAATGCAAGTTCAGAATAAATAATATTCAAGGTAATGTAAAAATACTAATTTTCAAAAAGAAGAATCAAGAATCAGCAAAAAACATAAAAGACATAAACAATATGGAAAACAAAAAGAAGATAGAAAGCTAAAGAATGACAAAACAATGAAAACCACTCAGAATTTCTGAAAAATAAACAAATTCAAATAATAAAATAAACTAAAGCACTTTAACAAATTACCATCAATAATGATGTGCGCCGCAGGCCTCTCCCAACCTAGTCCATAATATAAAAGCTGAGACATGTCTGTCCCACAGACATTCGGCGCAGGCCCAGGACAGCAGCTGCAGGCAAAGTAAAGACATGTTGGGGTAAATCGAGGGCGTAGAACGCGAATTTGAAATATCTGCAAGGATCTGAGCACGGGAATGTGCTCAAAACATCAAGCGTTTGGGCAAAGTGGTCGTTTTGGAGGGTTTTTTGAGCGTATCTTTTGACTGTCTTTGAATTTTGCTCTGCGGTTTTTTGCATTCAATAGATACAAATTTTATCTTCAAAATGGCGGTGGAATTTTTGAAATCGGTTAAGAACTGGCTGAGTTACAGCTAATCGAAATTTGAGATAATGGTCCCTTCTGACGGCTACTCAAGTGTCCCATGTTTCACTGGTTTTGTAAGTAGACAAAGCCGAGGCGGATTAGTCAGCATTCCTTATGAGGATTGTGCAGCTATCTTGCCTTGTGCTGCATTAGTAAATGAGCAGGTAAGTGAGTAAAGCCAGCTTACAATTTTGGGAGTGTCACTTACTTTTTTTAATATCAGTATGATGGTCATTAATCTGGCTCTATTGCCAGGCTTCATAAGTTTCAATTGATATTCGAATTGCGCCGCAGGCCTCTCCCAACCTAGTCCATAATATAAAAGCTGAGCCTTGTCTGTGACGTGGACAGACGGCGCAGGCCCAATTCAGCAGCTGCAGCGGAAGTGAGCATGGTTTTGGGTAAATCGGGGTCGCGGAACACGATGCTGGCCTGACCAGCTTGCTCCGATCACGGGAAAGTGCTTAAAACATCAGGAGTTTGGGTAAAATGGCTATTTTGAAGGGTTTTCCGAATGCTGCTTGTGACAGAAAGCGCATTTTGTCAAGCAGTTTGTTGCATTCAAAAGATTTAGGTTTCACCTTTAAAATGGCGTTGGAATTTTTGAAATCCGTTGAGAATTGGCTGAGCTACTACCAAAACAAATTTTAGCTAATAAGCCATGCTGGCGGCCTACCCAAGCCTCCAGTGTTTCAGTGGATATTGAACTAAGATGTGACATGACAATTTAATCGGCAGCCTTAGTCTATTTATGTCTAACTGGTTGGCTTGATTATGGCATGTCTGGAGCTGCCCATGTGCGCCGCAGGCCCATACAATACTAGGTGTAGCTTTTGACACAATTTGAATTTCGCCCTACAGTTTTTGCACTCACAAGCTGCAAATGTCAAAAGCCAAACCATGGCGGTGAAATTTTTGAAATTATTTGAGCAATGGGCAAAATACAGCTATTCGAAATTTGAGTTAATGGAAATGGTCCCTGTTGGCGGTCTACCCAAGTCTGCCATGTTTCAAAAAATGTATACAGCCCCACTGAGATCAGTAATAGAGTACTTAAACATAATGATGTGCGCCGCAGGCCTCACCCAACCTAGTCTATATATATAATAGTAGAGCCTGTCTTGTTAGTGATCACGGCGGGCGCCATGGGGGAAGCTTCCTGTGAGCAGTTGAAGATGTTTTTGGGTAAAATGGGGTCGGGGAACACGATTTTGAGTTATGGAGCTTGCACCAATCACGGGAAAGTGCTCAAAATGTTGAAAATGTAACTTTTATCAATGTTTTTTAGCTGCGCAGTTTTGGGAGGCTACCCAATCTGGCCAAGTTTCAGTCATTAAACATCAATATCACCAAACAAACAAGACCTGTCCTTCATTGGTGACCTAACCTCATTCGGGTTGGGCGCCTAATCTTTGATGTCCCTCGAGGACAGCCAGGTGTTGCATGCACTTGGTGTGGCTGTAATTTGGCCACTGGGTGGGGTTCCTTAGAAGAGTCAGTAGACCACAAAAGAGGCTAATGCATGAAAAAAACTGAACACCCATGTAGCGGGACCCATGCAGCCCATTACCCAAAATTAAAAAGAGGCATATGCATGAAAAAAGCTGAGCACCTGTGTAGCGGGACCCACGCAACCCAACTTCAATTCATCCAGTCCATTCTCCCCCCCCCCCCCCCAACCATTTGCCTTCCTCTATCGCCAGATTAGCACCCAACTGTTAGCCCTTTTTAGACTTGTGGCCTCCCACATTTGTTTGCTTCTCCCTTTCTACAAATACATTGCTAAACAATTCCCTGTTATCAAATTTTAATTGACACACCAAAAAGACAACCCAAAACAAATTACATTCAAGTCCAACTGTCTCCAAATGTAAACTTATCCAACTATCCCCCACCCCCACCAATGAAATCTTATCTTTCCTTCCTAAAATTTAAAGTGCTTTAAGCATGTTAAAACACATTACAACAAATTTTTTTGAGTCCAGCTGTTCCTCCAAAAACATCCAATTATCCCCCAAATGAAACTTTATCCAATTACTCCCCCCAATTTAAAGGTGCTTAAGCGTGTTAAAATGCATCGAAACTAATTTGTTTCGAGTCCCACTGTCCCCAACTATCCCCCCAAAATGAAAACTTATTAAGTTATCCCCCGCCCCCTAAAATAAAAACTTATCCAACTACCCCCACCCAAAAAAATCTTATTCATTTATCCCCCCCCCCCCCCCCCCACCAAAAATATTTTCAAACTGTCCCCCCACGAAAAAGCTTTTCCAACTGTCCCACCCCAAATTGCATAACATAGTTAGCCATTGCAAACGCAATGGGGGATAGTGAAAGTCAGCCAAATAAATTGTTGTGAAACTCCTTACTGCAGTCGGCTTTCTATTACCCATATAATTTGAAATTGTGGTCATCAATAATTTCTGTAACTGGCTATATATAGTCGCCGTAGGCGACGGCGAAGCTCAACCTAGTCTTATATAATACGGGTGATGACATTTTAGGAGGGTACCTCGGGCTGACTGGATTCACCACTTATCCTGACACATGATAGCTCAATGAATAGGTCTTGGCGAGTTATACAAGTGATATTTTCTGCACTCTGCTCTGATAACATTGAATACAAAAAATAATCAAAAATGTGTGCAATTTTGACATTTTTGGGGTATTTTTAACTTTGAAGCTTCATAGTTCCACGAGTTTTTAACTTTTTCTGTTGGGTTTTTTTTTAAATTTTGGCCCAACATTACTTCTTGCGATTACAAACTGGTTTTTTGACTTTTACATCAGCTGAATTTTAAAAATTAGGTTGAGTAAAGCCAATTTTCGAGATTTTGCCCTACCCAGTGAGCTGATGTTTCAAGATATTCATTAGTTAGGATATGCAGGTGTTTGATACAGAGGTCACTTTGACTGCATGCGATTGCTATAGTCATTGATCCTTTATGATAGGCTCTTCTGATCAGTGTCCCAAGAATGGTGGAACTATAAGTCTGATCATATGAGCTGTTCTTTGATTATTTGCTTGGCACTGTTGGGTGGAATATTGTATGATATCAAGAAATGAAAAAAATAATGCAACGAAGCAATGAACCAATGATGTGAAGCAATGAAAATTGTGGCCGCGCGAAGCGCGGCCACTGACCCATATTACTAGTATATATATATATGTGTGTGTGCCATGCCCGTACTCCGCGGTTTTTCAACGAAATTGGCTGATTTTTTGCATGAAGGTCCGTCTAGGCGGTGCCTCGGGACCATTTTTGGCGCTTGGCGTAATTTTTTGATTTTCGCCCAAAACTCAATTTTTTGATGTTTCAAATTACGAAAAATCCTAAATCACTGGTTTTTCAATGGAATTAGCTGATTTTTGGCAGATACGTCCGTCTAAGTAACATTTCAAAGCTGGCAAAAGGAATTTTTGAAATATTTATTATTTCTTGATTTATAGTCAAAAACCCAAAATATTGATGTTTCAAAAATTTGAACATGCATAAGTCTATGGTTTTTCGATGAAACTAGCTGATTTTTGGTATGTACATCCGTGAAAATGATATCTTGAAGCTGGCAAAAGGAATTTTGGAAATTTTTAGTATTTCTCGATTTATAGTCAAAAACCCAAAATCTTGATGTTTCAAAAATTGGAACATGCATAATTCATGGTTTTTCATTGAAATCTGATGAATTTTGGCATTTTCATCTAGGTGGTGTCTTGGGGTGAGGCCGCGCATCTTGGCAACCGCCGAGAATACCTTGTTAAAA